>CATIWR010218413.1:0-68821 GCA_949677035.1 Omphalea diandra
ATGAATCTGGTCATTGTCCAAAGCACGAATACATTCTTTAAGGGCCAAAAGGCTCTTATTAATTTCTGCACCTTCAATCCTTCAAAGACCCAAATGATAGCATCAGGAATTGCATAATCACACATTATCACCACAATTAAAAGGATGGCCACAAAGGGAAAAGCCAATTCATTTGTGCTCAGGTGACAGTGCAAGATTTCTACGTGCAAAGGAAGAAATAGTCACTGAAACTCATGAACAGGTAAAAAGAAACAAAAATGACGCTGCCAAACAGGAACTTGGGACAACCTAAATTTGGCAGCCAAATATCATAGCTTGCTCACTGCCCACTAAATTAGTTCCGAGCATTGATAATATTATGGGTACTCATTCAACTTGTGATTGCCCTTGATACATCCTAACCAGAGAAAGTCACACAAAGACTAAAATCCCGACCAACCTTTTCCACAATGTTCTATGATCCATACTCCAGTTGACAATTCTAACCATGTTTACAATAATGTATCATAACTTCCCAAACGATAATGACCTTTTAAAATTTCATCAAAAACATTTCCCATGTTATACCCATATAATTGCAACTATTGCAAATGAGCTGCGTACTGCTTTTGACTTTAAGAAACAAGTTAATAACATAAAACCCTATATGCACATTATTCACAAAATTTTCAGGCAAAAAAAGCATATGAGGCCTTTATTGAGAAACCCTTACTCTATTTACACAGTTAACCATGTATGATAAACGTCTCATCTTTTTAGTGATGAAGCACTATTCAGATTGCTCAAGATAACATAAACAGACTATCAAGAGTTAGAGGAACACCTAATTAGCAGAAGAAATAAAATTGCCACATAGTCCAAAATGAAAATAACAAATTCCAAAGCAAAGAAAGTACCTTGTTTGTCGGTCATTATCAGTGGTGTCTGCACCTCGTTCACTACCAGCAAGATCAATAAATGAAATTTTGCCAACTACCTTTCCACTTTTGGACTCATTCCCGTCATTATTCCTCCTGGAATCTTTTACCTCAGTTTGCTTCTTAACAGCAAGCTGTAAGATAGCATGCGACCTTGAAGATTCCTCATTTGCACCAGTAGATCCTGTACTTCTTGCTGCATTTCCCCTTTCAATGTATTCCTTCACAATCTGTACATCAGAAACTTCAAATTCTTGCAGGCCAACAATACAAACTTGCTGTCTCCCATCTTCTCTCATGCAAAGCTTCCTATTTGAGAATAATAAAGTCATTCAGCAATCTATGTGTGTTCGGTTCATCAGTCATTAACCTTTCATGAATATGGTCGTGCAGATAGACATGCAGCAGACATAAAACAATAATGCATATGTAAAAATGAAAACAATATAAATCAGTTTCCCAAATCAAGAATTCAGTATTTTCCCGGAAAGATAAATCCTATTTTTTTTCAAAAGATGAATAACCGAAAAGAAATACTTACTTTCTATCGCTCAGAAGATCAAAGAGCTTTCCACCATATATTTCAAAATAGCTAAGCCACAGTTTGAACCTCTGATTACGATAAGCTGGCTGATGCAACAACCTAACAAGGTCTTCAGCAGCTCTAAGAGGCAATGGTTGCATGGTGAATGTCTTACCACTACCTGGCAGTAAAACCATGATGAACCATTTTAGCAATGCACAACAGAGTTTAGAATATTCTCGGCCTCAGAAACAGCCAGCAACCATATGAATACAATATACAAGGAGAATCAGCAATTCCCCCATCCTTTCTTCTTTCCCATTCTACTCCCAACAGAAAAGGAGAAGAGGGGAGCCAAGCAGGCTGAGAAAGTAAGCCCTCACTGTAAACAACCAATCCATTTTCTTTTTGAAGAATTAAGATGCTTCAACTGCTGGATTTTTACTACATTACACTACGATCCAGTATGTCTATATATATATATATATATCAAGCCCAAATATAATTCTCTTTAGTCCTAAACATACAAACTGATGATGACATAGCAAATGAAAATACATGAGGATGAAACAAAATCTTACCTGTCTGACCATATGCAAAACATGTAGCCTTTGTTCGCTGGAAAATGGTGGGAATAATTGGCTCCACAGTGACACGATAAACCTGTTCAAGCATGTGAACCAAGAATTTATCTTTTAGGGTCAAACTAATCAACCACCAAAGATAAGCTACTTAAATTAAGCAATCAAACGGAAGGAAAATGTTCTGGGAACTGAATTCAAGCAAAAAAAAAAAGCTTGTTTCTTATCTCAAAATAAAAAAGGGTTCACAAAATAATCACAATTGAAAGAAAAATGACATCAGCCAACATACACAAAATAGATATTACCTCATCATTTGTGACATGCTGATCAAGAACAGCATCAAAACAAAATTCATGCTTCTCCACATATGCAGTCAAGTCCACCTTTCCACATCAACATGAAATGTTAGTCCTTTCAAAGTGGCAAAAAGGAAGAAGAAACAACAGACTAAGAGGATAGATTCAACAAAAAATAACAAACGGAAAATCCTATCTTCATCTAAATATCCAAAGAAATACAGTGCAACTCTGCAGCTGGAGGGAACAAACCTTTAGCTTGGGTTCATGGACAGTTAAAGCATTCTCAGACACAGTTACAATATCATCCTCTTTTCGACTGATCTCTTTCTTGTTTAGTGGTCTTTTACGTACCTGCAACAGCAAATATATACAAACTTTTCACTAGATGCTTGTTAAACAGGAGGAAATAAGCAAGTCTGAAATAGGGAATAGAACAAAGACAGGCACAAATCATCCACACCGGCATGAATTAGCCTATATATTGCCGAAAAGAAAACCCTCATATTAGCTAAAAATTGTATTGTGTTTGGATACAAGGTCTAGAGATTGGGAGACGTAGATTTGGTAATGCACAGTTCTTTTTAATTAATTAGATTCATGAATATCAATAAAAATTTTATCTACAGGATAATGTAAAATACGTATAAAAAGTTGCTGGAATCTGTCCATTTGAAATTAGTATTACATAATTCTGCAGTCACTTTATTCAAATTATTTTTAGCACTTTTGAATTCCTCAAAGATTTCAAACAAAATAAGAAAGCTCTTTTCTTAATCAACAAAACTAGGAGAAAAAACATCTAAATAAGTTAGAATTATAAGTTATAGAAATGAATGAGACAATATGAAAATTGTATTTGGCACCTACAGCAATAAGTAACTAAGCCAAACAAATGATACCTGAAACCAGATTAATTAAACTGTTCTTCCTCCAGGAAAAAAAAAATAATCTGTAACGAAGCATCCACAATTTAACAACCACACGGGTTCATGCAAGACAAAGGAGGAGAGAGATAAGATACATATAAAACCAACTCACCACAACTTTAATTTTTGCCACATTATTTTCCTTAGCACTGTTCTCTTTTACATTAGTAGCCAAAGGAACAGAAGGATCAGGATCATTTAGCTCTCTTTGCTGTCTACCGCCAGTGACATTGAAGTCATCAAATCCTTTTGAACCACCAGGCATGAACGGTGATGGTTCAAAAGGCTCTGAGATGACATGCTGTAACGATACCAAAATAACAATTCATTAACATAGAAAAAGGGAATAACAAAGACCTTTATAATAATATGCAAAGAAGGAAAGAAGGATTTATACTTTCTTAAAGAGCAGATTATTACTAAACATTCAAAAAACCATCCCGGTGATTCTATTTAATTCGTTTGAACTTCATATACAGTTCAGTGTAAACAGCAATATGACAACAGTACGAAGAAGAAAGAACCACCATATCAGAACACTTTAGGCTCCTAGGTTGATTCTGAAGTTTGTAACGATTACCCACTTTGCATAATTAGTTAACTGAGTTAACACTTTTGCCTCTAGGGAGAAAACATAGAAGGAAAAATATAAACCGTAGAGGTAGTAGTACACCGAACAGGGGAAAAGTTATTTCATAACCAAATGACAGTTATATTCTCTCAACAGCTACATTTATCCAATTTTAAACTTTTTCCTGTATTATTTAAGATCATAAAACCAATAACTGTGAACTCATCCTTCATGCTTTAATTGGATAGCACTTTATCAAACATGAGAAGAAAAGTGGATAGCACTTTTCTGATTTTTTGCCTGTGAATGACCCTACTTTTGTACATGACATCCTCTACCTATTCCTAAAAAAGGCAGAAATATCGTCCAAGTTAGACAGAGGGCTCCATAAAGAACCATACCTCAGATAGAAGTTCTGTATCATCCATAGCATGAAGATCCAAAAGGCCAGCTCCAAAATCACCTCTGAACTCGGGAGAATAAAAACCATCTGATGCAGCCATACCAGCTGAAGTTTGGGCAGTTGGTGTGTAAGGCTCAGAACCTGATTCTCCATTGAAATTGAGGTTTCTCATTAACTTAAAAAGCCTCTGCTTTTCTTCAGCAGATTGTGCTCCATAACCCTTAAACAAAGACATTAAGATAACATATATATATTACTCACAGATTATTAAAACTACAGTACAAAATCAAACACATGAAAGAAACCAAATCACATTTGACGATGTGGAAACCAATGGTAGTATTTGTAAATTACCCTTATAGCAAAACAACCTTCCGTGAATTTTGCACACTAACACAAAACAACGCTCCAACTGATAACATAAACAATCAACAAGGAACCAAAGTAATACCTGCATTAGGAGATTAGGGAGGAGGCGATGATCGATGCCTGTGGAAGCCAAAGGAGAGGCCAGATGCTGCAATCCCGCAGACTGGAGCCACCGGGCCATGACCGCATCGCCGGCATCACTAGCGGGGCCTGCATTGTGCAGGGACCCACCACCACCGGGGTGATCATAAAGAGCGGTCGCCGCAGCAGCAGCATTGGTCTGCTGCATCTGGCCACCCATGTGGCGCTGCGATCGCTTTTGCGGAGCCAATTTTCAAGATCTATTCACTAACACCACGTCTGCACGCACAACAATGCACCAAATAATTTAAAAAAAAAAAACTCATCCAAACGAATAAAATTTTTTTAAAAAAAAAGCACTTACAAGTAGGAGAAAATTCAAAACCGGAGCAGAACATGAAAAATGAATTCCCTCTAAAACGCGGCCCCAATTCTGCAATCGGATCGTAATTATAAACCATAAGAAACAAAATTAATTCAATTCCGCATTTATGCATAGCATAAAGTAAAAGAATCAATTACCGGATGGAATGGAAGATAAATGATAAAAGAGATCGAGATCCGCAAATGGATGAGAAACTTTAAAACTTACGATCAGATCTAAAACTGTAGAAAAAAACAACGCAGAAACCCTAGAAATGTAGTGACAGCGAACAGACGAAGATGGCTGTGTGTTTGAATTTTTACGTGTATTATTTATGACAACAAGAAAATGGCAAGAGAAAGAGAGATGAAACGTAGTTTGGGAAGCAGATATGTAATAATTAATTAATAGTACAAGTTAAAATTTGAGAGTATTTTTACGAACATTATTATTATATTTGGTTTTCAAAATTTATTGAACCGCTAGTTTAAAATTTTGTGAAATGATTAATACACCATCTTTAGTTGCTCCCAAATTGTGATTTTTTTTTTCTTTTTACTGTCCACATATTGCACTCAATTATTGAATACATGATGCATATCGAAATATTTTACAATTAAACAATAAGAAATAATATATATTTTTATATGTGCATCTCATTAAAAGATTGACTATAATTTATATTCCATAAAAATTTTAATTAGGTCACGTTTTTAAAGTTCAACACATTTTCACATTTTAAAATTGTGTTTTTTCACTACATTTTGTAAAATATCATTTTTTGTAGGCGTTTTCCATTTTTAATTTCGTCATATTTTCGTTTTTATGCTACGTAAATAACAATATATTAAAAATAACGAAGAGAATTTTTTTTTCTTATATGAAAACTAGATGAAGTTCAAAATGACATAAATGTTGTTTTTTAGAAAAAAAAAATACTACTTAAAAAAAACCTAAAATCAAATAGCTATGAATTTTGGAGGAAAAAAACAGCAGTCGGTTTGGGTGTTGAAAAAGTATGCGCACTTATATCTGCCATGGAATGTAAAACAGATTATTTAACTTCAGTTTTAAAATTTACATGAATCTCCCATAATACCATGCAATCATCTCTCTTGTATTGCATCACGTTCAAATTAGTTATGGCAATTATTCCGATTGAAGAGGCAGGAAAATTGACACTGAATTAAAAATGTGGTCTAGAACTAATCATAGTTTTGATTCAATTTGGATTCTTAATCAATTTTCATTTTAGTTAAGTTACAACCATTAGGTTGTCATGAGTAATCTTGTGATTTACATAAACTTTGTTTCATACACTAAAGATAAGTAATATCAATCTTGCTTCAACTCTTTCCTTAAATAATAATAATAAAAAAAAACATTTTCAATACTCCTTTGATTGGAATACTTCTAATTTTATTATAATTATATTTTTAAACAAGTTCAGTCATATTTTCATTAGACAATAGAAGCGTATATAGATTGATGTAATTTTGTATTATTATAAATCACCATTGTTAGGAAGACTCTGTAGTTTAATAAATATCACCAACTGAATAATTAAAAAGCCAGCACTAAATAGCAAAACCTAATTATTTGCTAAGTTACAAATACATTTCATTTTCTACATCAGCTCAATAATTTCTAAATAAGCTACTATCAGTGTTAATACCTTGGTCATTGGAGATATGTATTCTTTGAAAAAATAAAATTATATTATACAATTGATGGTACAAAGACATTATTGGATTCAATGGAAAAAAGATTATTCAATAATCGAGTTTTTTTAAAATTATACAATTATCATTAGATGTCTTCTTATTTTATTTTTTCAAAAAAAATAATGTTTAGTTTAAGCGAATTATCAAAGAAATCCCATCCAGCATTGGATTCTCATATGATTATAGAAGAGTTTTAGTGTTTCTAGTTGATGAAAGTGTTTCATTTGAAAGGAGCAAATTCCATGCGGCTGCCATGCTTCTGGTGATATCATGATTTAGGTGTGGGCTAACTTCTGTTCTGGCTCTGAAAAATAATGTGAGCACCAGAATTATTCTGTCAGTATGTTAACATCTATATCCCTGTATTCATTTAATCAGGAGATACGTAACACAGTAAGAATTTCAGTATTATCACTAAACTAACAAAATTGCCCCAGTAAATCAAAGTATAGCATTGGCCTTGTTTGAGTTTGAGGATCAAAATCATTAATCATGATCCAAACAAACAATCATGAGACTGGTAATAGACGGGACTTACTTCAGAACTAATTACTTGTGCTATAATCAATGAGTTTTTGATATAATGATATCGTAATCATATTTCTAACATAGAAAATTTGTGAGCTCCTTCTCAATAGAAACTAAATTCACTAAAATGAGAAAAGCAAATTGATAATTAAATTATTGAACGGCTTTCCATCATTAAATAATGATAAAAAATAGTATGCCACTGGCAAGAGGTATAACAAACTAACAATCTAGCAAATCCGCATAATGGCCTTAAAATCATACTCCCACTAAAGGTGCAAAGGGTCAAATCCAGGGATTTGCATGGGACTCAAAAATTTTTTAATTGGATTGAATAATCGAATTGAATTAATCGGAATCAAAAATTCCCGGTATAAATAGTAAAATATCCAAACCGAATTGAACCGATTTTTTTAAACATGACGATATCAGAGATTTTTATATTATTCAAACTGAAAACCGAACTGAACCATTTTGTAACCGTTTCGTACCAAAAAAAACTGAATCGAGTCGTAGTTACATATATTATTAGTTTTACTAATTAATTCACTCAATTAATATATATTATTAATAATTATAATAATTATTAATTATTAATTAGTAGAAAAGATTATTTATTAATTATAAATTAGTAGAAAATATTATTTACTAATTTTAAATTAGTAGAAAATATTTAAAAAATTCAATTTGCCATTTTATGTGTAAGTTATTAGTTATAATTTATTAAATTATCACTTATTTATTTTAGTCCTTGAATGATTAAAAGTGAAAATATAAGATTTATATTATTTTGATTCATGAAAATAAAAAAAAATGTAAAGTTTAATTTTTAATATATTGAAATAACCAAATACTCGAACCAATACCGAACAAAACTGCACCGTCCTTAATTTATAAGAAATCGACTGAATAAAATCAAAAATTCGAGACAACACTAATTCATTATTTTTAAAATCTTCGAAATTTCGTTTCAATTCTAAAAATTTTCAAATTTTTGTATTAAATCAAAACGTGCACACCCTAGTCAAACCTTTCAAATCTCAAAATTACAACCGAGATCTCAAATTCATAAACAATTTCAACAACTGATATGCTAGTGGTTATTGTCAATATTACCTCAGATGGGTTATATCTAGTAATATTGGTGTTTCAAAAATTAGATTAAATTAGTTAATGAAATCGATAAAATTAAAGATTGAATCACTAATTGGTTTAGTTGATTTAATTTATTTGTAAAATTTTTTATTTTAATAATATACTTTTTAAAAATTTTATTAAATTATATCAATTGAATCAGTTAAATTAATCTATTTGAAAATTAATCAGTTAACTAATTCATTAACTAGTTGAATTTTAAAAACTATCGGTACTACTTTTCTCTCCAGCCAAAAAGAAATGCTTAGCTAGTATGTAAGTAATAAGAAAGATATTTCTCGAAAAAAAAAAAAAAAGAAAGATAACTAAAGGCAGCAAGAAAGACACAAATAACATCATGAGTTCGACAAAAAAAAAACACAAGAAATTATGATGATGATAACAATATCATAATAAAAAAAAAAATGAGAGCTTGTCTAATATTTTATGCAATCTTTCTACGATATAGAATTTCTAAACATAGACTTGTAGCTCTGACTCTATGCAACTATCAGCCCCGCTCCACTGCACTAAGATTTTTGACATCTAGAGCAAAACAACATATTTTTCTAAGACTTAAGATTTAGCTTGAAATATGGTCCTTAGGGGGTGGGTTGTTGCGGTCACATTGGGGGCGGTAGAAAGGGAGAGAAGAAAATGACGGCTGGTGGATCCCCTCAAAATGGGGCAACAGAAAGAACGTTTCTTTTCAACATTGGCCTAACCCATTAAACCTTGCAGCTCACTCCTTTTCTCTCTAGTTTTGAATAAAGCCTTGCTTTATCTTAAAGTAGGTGATGTGAGGTTGAGATCTAGCAAATAGTCAATTAAGAGTGCAAATTTTTGAATTAAAGGTTTGTGACCCCGTTGACAGAATTAAGCAAAATTATAAAATTAACTTTAGCACCCTTTCTAGTTGTGCATCCACCTCATTTTTAGGTGAT
Source organism: Omphalea diandra (assembly GCA_949677035.1). Lineage (NCBI taxonomy): Eukaryota > Viridiplantae > Streptophyta > Magnoliopsida > Malpighiales > Euphorbiaceae > Omphalea > Omphalea diandra. The sequence continues at coordinate 9,368 of CATIWR010218413.1, forward strand.
AGTGAGATATATAATTGCTTCCAGTAGACATACTAAACGTAGGTTGGCTCATCACATAGTTCCAATGTACTCAATTGCATACATTATGTTAATTTAATTGCAACAACCCATCAGTGCTATGATTATAAATTTTAAACAATTATAAATAAAGACCCATATGATGTTCCATGATCTTACTAATCATTTATGAATTTTTTATGGGAATTATCGCTAATAATAAATCAAGATAAATAACTAATATATGTTTTGCTAATATGAGCAAAAGATGGCCTCTAAATCGCCACCATCACTAGAATTATGCACGATATTTGGAGATTTACTAGTTGAATAGAAAAATTAAATTAAAAGTATCAAAATTAAAAATAATTAAAAATATATGGATATTAAATTAAATCCAACAAGAAATAGTTGTTCTTCAGTTTTGATTTTAAACTTTACAAATACTTAAATCAAAATTAAATTAAACTCAAGGATAAATTATATATATATATATATATATCATAATTTTTATAAGGGTAAAATATGTTGACTTTGGGTTTTACACTATTGTATTATTTTGTCTTTCATTCTCTAAAATTATACTAAAACGTGTCTATATTTTTATTTTGTTACACCAAATAAGACTTTCATCTATTTTTAATATAACTTTCATCAGTTAAAAATTAAAAAAAATCAACAAATTAAGTTTTAAAATTTTAAATTTCCAACGTTAATCATCTTCTTCATCCATTCTTTTTTCTTCTTCTTACCTATATTGAACATCAACAAAACCACTCAAATCCACATATAACAACAAAACTGAAATATTTTATTTCAAAATTTATCTCTCTCTCAGCCTTACCCAATGCCCACCTCCATACCAACACATAATCGACGAATTGAAAACCAAGCAGAAGAAGAAATTGAAACAATGAAGAAATTGCATAACAGAATCAAATCCTCATAAAGTGAATTCAGTCAAGGCAACAACTCAATCTACCAATTGATAAAAACCTTGAAAAAAAAAAGGGAAAAATAAAAGATCGAGGAGAAGAAAACAAACACGAATACAAATTCAATGAATGATAAACGAGCTAAACTCGGTCACCGTTGACTCATAATCATCATCATCATCAATCACTCATCTTATTAAAACCTATCATCAAAATCCAAAATTAATTATGAAACAATACCTAAAACATGAATGAAGCTCACATTAGTCTCTCTTCCAGCGAAGTAGAAAATGACTCGTTGAAAGACGAAAGCAAACGAGAGTCTTAAGCTCTCCAGTAGCAAAAAGAAAAAGTAATGGGCACATGTAAGAGAATAAGGTCGATTTGGGTATGATTACCAATTGTTAGGAATCATGGGTCTGGGTTCAAATCATCCATTCGATCATTCAAACTTCGATGTTAGATTGGTCTCCTAGTGTTCGCGATCTGCTGGAGAAGATGAGAAGCTTTTCTTTTTTTGAGCCAAACTAATTAAATTTTGTATCAATCCATTTGTTTCTCAAGAAATTCAGTGTATGTAGTTTGCAAGGACACTAAAATTGGTCCCAAATTCTTGAATGCTAATGTTGGTTTTACTGGTGCTTATGCTTCCAAAAGTGGTACTAAATTCAGTAATAAATGACACTAAATTCATGCAAACTAAGGGGTTTATGTCCTTTTTTTTTCTTAATTTTTGCTTTTGAATAGGTACAAATTTAGGTTAGGATCCATTTGCTGCATTTTTTTTTTCTCAAAATTTTCTTTTCTTTTGGATTTTATGATTTCTTGTTTGTAATTTTGAGATTAGATTTGGTTTGATGGGTTGATGGTTTTAATGGATTTCAATTTTCTATGTTTTTTCTTTTTTTTTTTTTTTGGACTTCGATGTTTGGTTTTGTTTTTTGTTCGATGTTGAATGTTGATTAATCTGTTTGATTTTTCAATTTTCAATGTTGTTGAATTTGATTGTGGTTTTTTATTATTTGAAGAGTGTTGTGGTTTTGGTATAACGTGAAAATTAAAATGAAAATAAAGGGCATTATGGACTTTTTATAATATGAAAATTAAAATGAAGATAAAGGGCATTATGTACTTTTTATAACTTGAAAATTAAAATGGGTATTATGAACCTTTTATATCTATGCAACAGAAATTGTAACAGAACCAAAATATAAGGATATTTTAGTATAATTTTAAAAAATGGAGGACTAAATAGTATAATAGGGCTAAACCTAAGGGGTGAGCATATTTAACCCTTTGTATAATAATATGGGTGATATATATAAAATGGATTTATAAATAAAAAATATATAATTTCTCAAAATAATATCATAAAAAAAAAGATGTGACTTATGAGGGTAAAATTGCACATTTAGTGTCTAAACTTGACAAAATTTATTAATTTGATGTTTGAACGTATTAATTTATATCAAACACGTGTATATAACTGTTACTCTAAATTTTTAATGATGTGAAAAATATTATTTTTTAACGCGGAAAATACGGAAAATAGTGATGAAATTACTTATATAACCTCCATTAACCTCCATCATACAAGGGTAATAAATAAATTAACTCATCCCAATAGTAACAAAAAAAATTACTTTAGGAAATTTATGAAATTGGGGTTTCACAATTTGGTTCAAACACAATTCACAATTTGGGATAATTTGAAATTTCAATTAATTCATACACGATGGAGAAAGCTAATATTGATTCAAGAAAAAAAAAAACAATGAATCGCATTGAAGATTTAATAAAAATGAGAAGGTAAGAAAAAGTGACTCAAGTTTTTACCTAAAATGTGATTTAGGAAATTTGAAAATGTGTTTTTACTATCATTCTTACTGCCATTCTCTGTTTTATTTTTGTTGTGCAACAACATGTTGTTTTGAAGGTGTATTATGGAAGAGGTTTTATTGGGAATATAATGTAAGAGAATATGGTCTATGCGGGGACACTATAATGGAGTTAGATGTAAATTTGAGCTTTTTAACATGACATTTGTTTGTGACTTATGTGAAAATGTTAATGGGGAGCAGAGAATTATAGATGTTGCATTTTAGGGCCCTACGTAAAAGTAATGTAGCAATAGAATTGAGAATACTTTATGAACAATCTTTTGAAGATATGTTTGATTTACAAAAAGAAAAAGGGGATTGTGGATGTGTGTACATAACATAAATTAACAAAGGAGCTAGTGAGAATTAGTGATACTAGTGAGAGCATTTTAGACTTAACACAAGGTCTAAGGTTAGATGAGGAGGGCAGGCAGTATTGTGGTTAGAACTGTTGGGGTAAATGCAACACATTATAATGGGTTAAATGATGGAAAATAGAGTGAGGGTGATATAAAGGGGAGTAGATGTGAGTTAAATAGGAAATCTGATAGAGTTCATAGTGTAAAAGATGGAGGTTGTCAGGCAGAAATAGTAGGAGCAGTTGCTTCTAGTTTGATTATTGAATTGTAGAAGGATGATGTGTTATTAAACCAATTTTGTAAAGATTGAACTTGGAGAAGAATTACTAGTTGCAACTCAACCAACAATTGAAGTACATAATGCACTTGTAGTAGGAGTTGGAGTTTTAAAAAAAGACAAAATAATAAATGTAAGTGTTATAAAGGTTACTGAATTTGCAAGTGTAGCAACAGGGGTAAATTCTGTATTTTTAGATGATGAACCTGCACTTGAAGAAGATCCAAATGAACTTGACCCCGCAATTGAAAAAGAAGTAGGAGAAACAAATGAACATGGCGTTGAAGAAATAAAAGATGCATATGTTGTTCATTTATAAGCTACAAATGAAAGAGATTCACTAATTAACACAGAGATTAGCTTTGATTGGTTAGTAAGAGATAGTAGACAGGAGGAAAGACAATAAATTGAAGTTAATGTTGTAGATGCAAAAGATGCATATGTGGAGGATGAAAATAGGGATTCAAATTAGGAGATTGTAGAATGTAGATGGTTATCTGATGATGATGATGAGTTATGTAAAGCAAGAAATTGTGTAAGACAATTTAAGTTGAACAAGAACAAAAAGGTAACAGATGGTCCAAGTGAAAGAATAAAAGGAAGTAGTAAGGAGGTACCTAACATTGTAGGGGAAGGGAAAGCTTCTAATTTAGAGTAGTTTGACTCTGATGATTCCTACAGTGTAGTGAGTTTTGAGGATTCTGAAGATAATTATGCTAGCAAAAGGAAGCAAAATTCTCTGGTTTTGAACCAAGGGCTAAAAAGGTGCATTTTTGTTTGGGCATAAGATTTAATGACCCAAAGCAATTTAAAGGCATTTAATAGCTATGAGATACAAGAAAGGAGGACTACTAAGCTTGTAACGAATCACTACAAAACAATACAAAAATAGCTATTGAAATTTAGCTATTATTTGTGTTAGTAGCTATTTAGTGACTAATTGAATTTTAACAACTACATAGTGACAAAATATATGACGTCAATTGTCATTTACTAACATGTAATAGTTATTTAGTCGCTAAATAGCTACTATACTAAAGGTAGTAACTAAAAGAAGACTACAAAATTTTTTGTAAAAAATTTTTCTGCCTCAACACTTACCGACTAACAAAATTTTAGTCGGTAAGTTTAGCTACTGCCTTCTATAGAAGTTAAGCAGTCTTTAATTAGTTACTACATGGTTTGTAGTTGCTAAATAATGACTAACATTTGTAGTAGCTAAATGCAAATAAATTTTATATAATTTAGCTATTAACATATGTTAATTGCTAAATTTAGCTACTATATGTGATAGTAGTTAATTAGTCGCTAAATATATATAATATAATAAATTATTATTTATAATTAATATTAATATATTATTTATAATATATAATTTAAATATATTATATATAGATATAATATATTTATATATAATATTATATTATATATAATTATAATATTTATATTTATTATATATTTATAATATAACTTTAATACAAAATAAAATAATAAAATAGAATATAATATAATAATATGTATTTTTATTTACTTTATAATATTTATATAAAATAATATATTATATATAATTACAATACAATATAATTACAATATTTATTTTCTAATAAGTATATATTATTATATATAATATATTAAATTACAAATATTAATATTATAAATATATATTTATATTATATATAAATTAAATTTTAAATAGTTTACTACATGGCAGTAATCGTTAAATAAATACTATTATTTGCAGTAGGCAAGCGACTAACACATTGTCCGTAGCTAAAAGTTAACTACCGACTTAAGTCAGTCGCTAAGGAACTTGCCAAAAAAAGGTGCGTCTTATTTCTTTGTCCTTTTCTTTTATCTTCACGACATTTCTTCCTTCCCGTGAGCCCTAAGAAGAGCTAACACAAAGCCATTGCCTTCGCCGTCCATTGCCTCCCCATTCACACTATTCCTTTCCCAAAAGCTGTAAATGCCACCCGAACCGGAACTTAAAAATTGACACTGTGGCAGCAACAGGAGTAACCAGGCGCACGTGTCTAAAACTGTAAATCCCAATCGAACCGATATTCGTCAAACGCACATGGTTCAATACTCGTTTCCACCTCTCCGTCACCGACGGCCTCAACGGTTGGGTCTGTGCTGGTACTTTCTACGGCCCTCACTTCATTTATTTCTTAATTCATAGTTCAAATTTCGGTCATCTTTGGCAGCCACGGAAGAGCAGGTTAGAGACAGAGCGGAGCAGTGAGACCAGCCGGTGTCCGAATACATCAATTTGGCAGAGCATTACTTAGGGTTTCAACAGCCTGGTTCTGTTTACTGCTTCGCTGATGCCTGTGATGTCCATAAACGAGTTAGTTATTTAATTCCTTCTCTTTTGTGTTTTATTATCTTTAGTTTTCGAAATTATTAGATGCTCTTGCTTTTAGTGCACCTTATACTCGTAGCTATGCCTGCCTTCGCATTGAAATTATAAAGAGTTTATCTACTTTATGCATTTTGAACTCAAGAATATAGCAGTGTAATGAGATGCACCTGAAAATATGGTGAGTGGATTCCACATTTTTGTGAGAGAGCGTGTATTACTGTCAAATGTTTGAGGCTCATGTAGTAATTTGCCTTATGGGAGTGAAGAGTGCATTGCACTTCAATTAATTCAAGGGGCTATGATATATTGTGACTGCAAACATGAATTTCTCTGGTTTTTGTTGAGAAAGACAGGAGATGGGAATAAGAATCAAGAATTTGGAAAGAGGCACTGATGGTTAAAAGATGAGAGTCTAAGCTTATTGGCATTCGGTATCAATGATGTATTTTATACTTGTGATTATCTGAGCATGGTTTTGTTCCTTCACATGTGCACTTGAAAGTGATTTTTATAGAAGCAAAAAATACATAAACAAGGCTATCTATAGTTATTGAAGTCTACTTGTTTCTTTTTTTAAAAAAAGCTGTCTTTGAATATCTGAAGTGCCTTGGAAACGAACTAATATACTGTATATGGAGTATTATTGAAACATAAAAATTAGCTGCGATATTTAAATTGACAAAAATCAAATAAATTGATTAGATGAAGCTTTTTCTTTGACTGAACAAGTTTGGGAATATGACAATTAAGTTGGCCTAACTTTCAAGGCAACGACGTGGCCAAATTTTTCACTAAGCCATGAGACATTTTCATGCAAAGGGGTTGGCATGGCTTGACTGCACCGTCAACGACCTGACAGCCTCATATTTCCATCAAATTATTTTTGGACTCTGCCCCAATACTCTTCAACGGGTGCATGAATGGTGGACCAATTCTTTTCTTTTTCTTTTCTTGTGAATTATAATTATTTATTCTATGCTGTTTGTGATTTTTTCCATACAATTTCTTCTTTTTTTTTTTGGTGGGAAATATATTGGAAGGATGTTTGAGATGCATTTAGAAATCGGTTAATGGATTCTTAATAATAAAGAGAAACCAACAATTTACTAACTTATAGGTATTACTCAAATTCATTGACTGTTGCTAGCCTTTGTGAATTATCAATTTTGTATTGGGGTTTCATTCAGATAATCATCTTAGGTCTCCGAGTCTGTTTTACTTTTGTGTTTGCATAGATTGGTGGATATCCTTCTCCTTTTAGCGCTTGTTGTTTTGGCCTGCTGAAATTTTTTGGAGATGGGCAATTTCTATTCTTCTTCACATCAGTCTATAACTTTTTTAGAGGGATCTTGAATTCTTGAAGATTAAATACGCTTTTTTTTGTGTGAAAGGTGCGGCTGTTTAATCTTGATTCAGCATTAATATTTTGTTTATTTTCTCTCTATCTTCCATAATAATTCCCTGTTAAAAAATGTAGGTATCTATCTTACAATAAGGTAATCCAAGTATTATATATAAGCTTAGTCAATGGTGTTACTTAAAATGAAAACATGAATTATTGTTATTTGATTTCTAAATTGTTATCATAATTTAGCGAATTTAATCAATAACCTTTAGTTGAATATCGGTCAAATTTTTTATAGGCTTATAAGATTGCATGTCTTAATAACTTAGTGGAACCTAATGAACAAAACATATATATTTATTTAATTCAATTAATTATTAGCTTGATACAAGGTACCAAATGTTTTCTTTATTTATTTGCCAAAAGTAATAATTGATCAATCTTTATGCTAAGGTACTTAATTGAATCTTGGTACGCTCTTCAATTAGAATAATAAAAAAAATACTGATATTATGCAAAAAATGCAGCCTTTTGAATAGATAGGCTTAATGGATAAGGCTTTTCAATGCATAGACTTAAAAATGAATTTCATTTACAACATAATTCAAGATAACAATATTTATGATTGTAGATTTTTGGCCCTTGGACTCCAATTGTTAAAGCATCCATACTCTAACTTATAGATCATTCATAAATATATTCTTGGCTAGAATATTATTAATGTTAGTTTATTTGGTTACACATGCACTTTTTAGCTTTTTTCAAAAACTATATAAATTTAAACCATATTGTGTTGGTAACAAATTTGTTCTATTGTTGCATTAATGAAGATGAAGTGGAAACAATTATTTATGTGAGGAGCTTGTAGGGTGCAAAATTAAATAAAAAAGAAATTTCAACTCCTATCTAAAATAGTTGATAAAGAGTGGATTCATTGTATTGGAATTATGTAAATTTCTTGTTTACACACTGTACATGACATGAAGATTTCAAGTGTATTTTTTCTTTTAAAACATGAGATTTATTGTACTTTTTCTTTATTATAATCATAGATGCTATAATTTCGTTTCATTTTAATTTTTCAATATTTATATTAAAATGTTAATAGGTTAATAATTAATTAAATTCAATTTAATATTCAATAAAAATTATTACAAGTTACTACCAAAATATTAGTTAAATAATAAATAATATTAATAAATAATTTAAATTTAATTAAATTCAATATTTTTTTAAAAAAATAGCTACTAACAAATTTAATAGATAAACTGTCTCTATTTAGCTATTATATAAATGTTAGTAGCTAAAAAACAAAACTTAGTGACTATATATGTAGTAGCTAAATAGTCTCTATTTAGCGACTGCAATCATGTTAGTAGCTAAATAAAGATCTTAGTGACTACAAGATATAGTAACTCATTAGCTACTACAAAGATGTTAGTAGCTAAAGTGCTTTAGCAACTACAAGATGTAGTAGCTAAATAGTCTCTATTTAGCGACTAACCCTGTGTAGTAGCTAAATAGTTACTATTTAGTCACTAAATTCAACTTAGCTACTAAAAATATAACAACTACAACATGTTAGTTGCTAAACTCTTTAGCTACTATAAAAATAAGGCTTAGCTACTACTTTTCTACAGTGGCTAAATTTTTTTGTATTTTTTTTTTGTAGTGAATACTAAAATTGAGGTGTAAATAATAAGTGTCCTTAGATGATATATGCATCATTTGAGAGTAAAAACATACGTGGAAGAGCATAATTACAATGTTACCTTCAAGAATAAAAGGGTTACACCTTCAAGAATAAGAGGGTTACCACTACTTGGTTAGCTAAAAATTACTTATACAAATTTAAGTGTATAACTTCCATGAAGTTGGTTGATATTAAAGCCCTTATTAGGGAAGATTTGAGACTAGAAGTGAATACATGTAAGGTGAAAAGGGTAAAGGATAAGGCAGTGGCCATGTTGCAAGGTATATTAAAGGCTGAATTTGGTATTCTATGGGATTATTTAGGGGAAATAAAGAGAAACAATCCAGGGAGTACAACTGGAATGAGGATTATAAGGCTAATAAGAGAGGAACTCCCCATTTATGACAAGTTGTACATTTCATTTGAATTCTTGAAGAAGGGACTTCTTAATAGATGTAGACGGGTGGTGGGATTAGATGGATATTTTTTGAAGGGGGACGATAAAAGAGAACAATCAAATGTTCTCTGTGGCATGGGGTTTGGTTCAACAAGAGAAAAGGGAAACTTTGGAGTGGTTTATTCAACAACTTGAGAAGGACTTGGAACTTGGAGATGGTAATGGATGGACCATTATTACTAATCAGCAAAAGGTAATATGTGCATGCTTTATTTTCAATAGTTTCATGTACTATTTTGTGGTCTTTTATTTATGCTTTATTGTCATTTATTACAAGGATTACTTGATGCAGTCCATGATATACTACCATAAGCTAAGCTAGATATTATGCTAGGCACTTATATGCAAATTGGAGAAAATGCATGGAAGGAGTGGGTAGCTTCAAAAATAGTTTTGGATGTGTCAGGTCAACAATTATGCTTGAATTTGAAGCCAACACGAAAAAGATGAAGAAATTATCTCCACAAGGGTTTGAGGATATGTTACATACCCATCCTAGGCACTAGTGCAAAGATATGTGTCAAGTCAACAACTATGCTTGAATTTGAAGCCAACATGAAAGAGATGAAGAAATTATATCCACAAGGGTTTGAGGATATGTTACATACCCAACCTAGGCACTGGTGCAAAGTCTATTTCAACACTGAAGTGAAGTGTGATATAGTTGATAATAATTTGATAAAGGCTTTTAATGGAAAAATCATTGAAGCTGAGACTAAAAATGTGATTCCAATGTAGAGGACATTAAGATATTGCTCATACTAGGCTTCATACTATAGAGACTTGGCACAGAGGTGGGTAGGGAATTTTGGTAATAGGATTAGGAAGAAAGTTCACGAAAGTTCTGTGGAAAGTGGTGAGTGCCAAGTATTGTGGAATGGTGACTCTAGGTGTGAAGTGTCTCACAAGGGTGACACTTATGTAGTTGATTTAAAGAATTAGACTTGTCTTTGTAGAAAATAGGAATTAACTTACATTCCATGTTGTCGTGCCATTTTTGCCATTCTTGAAGTAGATAAGGATCCATTAGACTTTGTTCACGAGTATTATACCAAAGAAAAATACTTGAAAACATATGCCCAAATGATGAGTCTAATGAATTCAAGTAAAATTTGGGAGAAAACAGGGAATTACCCCCCCTCAACCTCCACCTTTGAAGAAGAAAGTTGGTAAAAAAGCAAGAAATGAGAGAAAGGAGGTTGGAGAAGTAGGTGTAAGTGACTATAAATTGTCAAGAAATGGTAGGATAATGACATGTAGTGTCTATTTTAGCAAAGGACACAACGAAAAAAAGGTGTTTAATCATGATAAGAAGGTTTACACATGCAAAGCAAATAGATCATCTACATCAACAACCTATTTCTCAAGTCATTGGATTAGTGAGTGTTCATTAACAATTAAGAATTTAAAGTTATTTTAGTTCAATGTTAATAATTAAGACCTAATGTTATTGGTATTTGCTAATGTGTTAGGATATGCACGTGTCAAGTGATGCAAATGAAGTAAGTAACAACCTGTAACCCTAGCAAAACAAAATCAGAGGCAAAAAATAATGCAACTTTAATGGTTAGCTAAGTTAACACACCTGACAATAGAAGTCCATCACTATCACACCAACAAGGAGTTGATAGTGTTTACCACAGTGTTAGCCGTATGTTACCTACATACATACCAAGAATTAGGCACCAACCACTTGTTGGATATGGTGTTTACACTAATACAGACACATGGGTTGTAATTATCAATGTAAGTTTTTATTAGTTGTTGTATTTGTAACTAATTTAAAGTCCAAGTGTGAATTCATTATTAATGTTTATTGCTTGACAAATGCAGCTTAAAACTACTTCTCAAAGGGTGATACATAGTGAAGGCATAATCAGGACAAGCATTGAAGCAGAGCCTTCTTTCATGACTCAAACAAAGCAAGGATTCAAGAAATGGGGCAAGCAATTCATCACCCCACTTCAATTAAAGGTAAAATAGTTAATATTGTGTACATGACATTAAACATTGTGATATCATACTAGTTTTATAACTTAACAATTGTCATGTTGCAGGAGAATAAGCAAAAGAATAAAATTGCAGGTGACAGAGGAAAAAGAAAAATGGACGAAAGCCAAATTGAAGATTGAAGCCAAAAAAAAAAAAAAGAAAAAGAAAAAAAAAAGGGAAGATTGGACCTAGTGGAAGCACAAAATCAATAAGGCTAAATTTAACACAAGAATTAACTGAGGGGTCCAAATTAGATGTCAAACTGATATCTTTATGACTTGAAATTGATATGTAATTTTCTTATTTTATCATTTGCTATTACCAATTTTGTGTTCATAAGCAAAAGTAGCAAAATAATTGATATTTATGTATTTGAATTCCATAGCAATTGATATATATGTGTTCATGCCAACTAACGTAATTTGCTTATTTTGCTATTTCTTAGCTTATTATTATATTATACTTATGAGTTTCCAATCAATACCATAAATGCTTGCTTGTGATCATTGTTTGCTTAATATATTACTTTTGGTGTAATTTTGGTCATAAAAGTTTGCTGGTGTGCTATGGTTAGTAAGGTTCTTATTGGTACTGAGTTTGATCCATCTTTCAGTGTTATTAGTGTTATGTTACTATATAGTTATAGTTCCAGTCATTGGATTTTAAAGTAAAGTCATTCTAATTGTCAATGTTATGTTACATTATCCTCAGTGTTTTTAAAACTCAGTATACGATAGTAATGCAGTAGCTAATGCACGTAGTTGAGATTGTCAACTCATCTTATATAGCTAATGCACCTAATTTGCTCAACATAATCTCAGTTCTCACACAAGCCTACCATAATCTCAATTCTCACATTAGTCTTATAAGCAAAAACTTTAATATACAAGTCTCACGTTAGTGTTAATCAATTCTCATTAAACACATTCATAAATATATATTTGTTCAACAACAATTTCATATATAATTTATAAACATTCAAATAAAATCAATAATTTATATATTCATTGCCAAAAGAAGGATAATTATAGACAAAAATCAAAATTGGAACAAAGGTGATGCCCTTTAATTCCCATATACAACCATAACCCTCCTTGTCATTCTAACAACCTAAACCAAATCACCTATTACATGATATCACAATCTATTTCTTTAAAATCATAACCAAAATGGAAAAAATAGCCCATATCCATAAGAATTTCTCCCTTCTTTTACACCTATCGCTATCAACCTTAAGTTCTTTGAGCCTCCTTAACAAATCGAGTATTATCTTCTTGGTCCTACCACACATTTTATCATCAACCTAAGAGAAATAATTGCAAGCACCTTTTTGCTGGCCTGCCACACAACTCAAAAATCTTCTTTCAAAATTTGTTTTTGTCTATGATGTTCTCATTTCAGACTGTTGATCACATTTGCATGAAGGTAAAATGATTGCTTCCATTAAATTGAGTTTAGAGATGAGAAATATAGAGAAAGATGAAAATTTTTGCAATGATTTAGAAATTAGAGACAAAAATCAGCAAAGAAATTCATTTGCTGAAAAATCCTAATATATGCAGATGAGAGATTTTTAATAGTTGGAGAAGAGAAATTTTTTTACTGTTGAGAAAAACTCATCCATTGTCTTACACGTTATCTGTCACATCACATTCCACATCTGATCTATAGAATCAATGGTAAAAAAACATGTCAGTTCACTTATACAAACACCAAATTGATAAATTTTATCAAATTTAGACACCAAATATGTAATTTTACTGAATTATGAAATATGATATATTGAAAAAATGAAGCGGAGAAGATGTTGTCTCCTTTTATAAGCAACACCTTCTTCACTTGTTTATTAAATGGTAACTTACTATTTGATCCTCGCAAGAGCTTTTTTTTTTTTTTCCCCTTTCAAGTGGGTCCTTAAAGACTAAATTGTAAATTTTAAATAAGAAATTCAATTTTTTTTAAGTCTAAATTTATTATATAAAATCAAAGAATTAAATTGAATCAAATTAAATTTTACATGACTAAACAAAACTAAAAAAATATAGTGAACTGAATAAAATTTTTTTTAATTATGTTTCAGTTTCTTAAAGATTTGATTTTGATTTCAATCATTCAATTTTTCAAGAATTGATATTTTGTTTTGATTCAATTTTTTTTTTTCAAATAACTAGATTGAACTAGATCACGTATAAACTTAATTACCATTGTATTAATTTATTCTTAATTTCTTGAAGTCAAGGATAAAAGAAAAATGCCAATGCTTATATAGGACTTCTTATATATTTGAAACTAGGCTTGATAATTTGTGTTATGTCGTATTAAATATATCTTATTATTTAAAAGATTAAAATGATTAACTTTAGCCTGACTCTAATAATTAATCATGTCAGTATCCTAAATTATAATCTTAATATGTTTGTTAGATGGGAAACACATATGAATCTTTTAACCCTTTCAAATATATAAATTAATATAATTTTTATAATCTAAAATTTTTTCTAGTATAAAGACAATTATAATTTTAAAATTAAAATAAATAATTAATAAATACATGAATAACATTATTAAATACACATGAAATTAGTTTAAGATTCAATCACTACCACTAAAATTCTATTTCATAAATTTTAAAATATAATAGGTTTTGATATAAATATAGAAATGAATAACCTAATATAGATTTGTTTATTAAATTTATATTTTTATCAAATTAAATTAATCATTAAAAATAAAACCTTTAACTTTGTATCAAAGATAAATAATTTTATAACATAAATTAATTACCCTAAAATAATTGAATATATCATGTATATTATAACTTAATATACAAATTTTACTAACTAAAAATATTATACCGTATTGTTGTGAGTTACACAAATCAATTCTTTTATATCATAATTTCTGTTGTCATAAATAAACTAACTATTTTACGATCCAAACTCTTTAATCCTAACTCAAACTCTTTAACTCATATCCTATAAACTGGCGGTGTCAAAAATTGTTGGCACTTATACAAGAACAGGTTGATATTTGACCATACATAATTATGGGTTTAAGGTTCAATTCAGAGCCGAGGTAATGAAAACAGAGGCCTTCGCAAATTAACTCGAATGAGGATAATCTATCTAAATCAGAAATAAGCTTTTGATATAATTATCTAATTTAAGATTCCAAACAATTCTATTCCATAATTTCCAAATAAGAGATGAAAAGTCTGCAAATAGTAGAATGTAAGTGACTAGGGTGATGCCGCAGCCGTGAGGTTACGGGTTGAATTTTTACCACGAGCGCGGATTCATTTAAAATTCCCCATTTTTTTATTGACGCTAATCACTATCCCGTCATGATTTATATAGAGACATCTAATCATACTACACCTACAATGTCATAATTAATATTATTCTGAAATATATTATTATTATTATTATTATTATATGTGTGTGATATGAACCGATTCTAGAGCCGCAACCACCTGATGACAGTTGCGCAAACAACTAGGCAACTCTTTGGTGTTGTTACAAAGAACAAGAGAAGGAAAGAAACGAGAGAACAGAGAGTTAGTGTGGGAAGTTAAATTAATAAAGATTGAAAAGAAATAACAGAGGTAATTAGTTAATGGAGGAATCTTCTTCATCAGCTGGGAAAACTGTAATGGTAGCGGGTATAGATAAAAGTGATCATAGTTTCTACGCATTAGAATGGACCCTTGATCATTTCTTTATTCCTTTTGGGTCCAACCATCCTTTCAAGCTCATCGTTGTTCATGCTCAACCTCAACCCACTTTTGTTGTTGGACTCGCTGGACCAGGTATATATGGAAGATAACAAAACATAGAAAATGAAAATGAAGGTGTGATTTACCATTTTGCCTTACCTTTACATGTGCAGGAGCTGCTGATGTAATACTAATGGTGGAAGAAGATTTGAAGAAGACGTCCCAAGAAGTCGTTGAAAAGGCCAGGGATCTGTGCAAAAATAAAGGGGTAATCATCTACTAAATTAATTTAAATGAGTTATTTTCTTAGTTGATTTATAGTTGCATTTGCCTTTCTATTGTGTTGTCTCATCCTGCAAAACAAATATTGTGTTAAATGAAAATAACCTGAGGCGCATTAGTCCTCCAGGATTCAACAAGACTCAAGATAATACTTTTGGAGCACCCAAGATATGGAAGAAATTTTGATAGATAAATAAACCACATAACCAGTAATTTTTATATGGCAAATGCTAATCAAAGATAATGGCTACGTTTATATGTAAGGATCTAATTTTAGAATTTAAAATAATAATTTAAAAAAGTAGTTTAGATCGAGTCTCATTTATCTCGTAACAAAGAGGAAATCAATCGATTTATACTAGATTTGAGCTTTTGATCCAATTTTTATAGACACAAAACTACCTTCTTACCTCACATTTTACCAGTTTATTATAAGAGATTTCAACACAAGTTACTTGAAAAACTAATAAACTTGCCAATATGAGATATTAAGCCTTTGGAAATACCTACATGTATACAATTATTGAGCAGTTAAAATGATCATATACAGGCAAATGATGTATTGGTGGAAGTAACGGAGGGCGACGCTAGGAATGTACTGTGTGAAGCTGTAGATAAACATCAGGCTTCTATATTGGTTGTAGGAAGCCACAATTACGGAGTTGTAAAAAGGTAAGAAGTCCATTTCTAGTATCTTAAATATTTTTTAAGAGAGATTTATCGAATGATGTTGGGAGATTAGAGGAGTGAATTAATTTCTATTTCCATTTGCAGGGCGCTGTTGGGCAGTGTCAGCGACTACTGTGCTCATAATGCTAACTGTTCTGTGATGATTGCGAAGAACCCAAACCATTAAGCTATTTCTTATGTCTGCCATTAAATTGGGTTTCTGATCAACTCTGATACTTCTTGCTGCTTGATTTCTACAGCATTCACTTCTCTGTTTACTTGATTATCTTAAGGTAGCTGTCAGAATTCAGAATTCTAGTGTCTTCAATTTTTTATTTGTGTTGTGTTTGATGCGGCTACATTTCCATAAACTTCTGATGGATATTCACAATTGACAAAGCGGTTAACGATTCCAAAAAAAAGAAAAAAAAAAAGCACTGGTTCGCTCGTACCATTGACACGCAACTAGCTAACAGAATTTGGTAAATGTTTTTGTCACAAAGGTCCATTGCATTTGCAGAGACGATAATAGGCCTTCACAAGGTCCATTGGTTGGACCAGCCACTGATACCGTCTTGGTTACTGAATTCTCAGAATTACTTGG
Organism: Omphalea diandra; assembly: GCA_949677035.1. Taxonomy (NCBI): domain Eukaryota; kingdom Viridiplantae; phylum Streptophyta; class Magnoliopsida; order Malpighiales; family Euphorbiaceae; genus Omphalea; species Omphalea diandra. Next base: position 25,938 of record CATIWR010218413.1, read on the forward strand.
AGATGCTTGACCAAATATCAAATCTAGATTTTTCTTTTAATTCAAAGATTGAAGGTTGGGAAAATGAATTTAATGATTTTGAACAAAATATAATCGAGCCAGTCCCAAATACGAGTGGGCCGATGGATTTTTTGTTTTAATATGGCGAATTGACAACCAAATCATCTATATTCGAAGGGAGGCCTTGCGCTTTTCATGCAATATATGAGTACGGAGAAATTTACCGTTGAGGTTATGGTTGTAAAGCTTTTTTACCCTTCGAGGGAATTATCAAACTATTCTGAAGATATAAAAATATATTTTTTCATTCCTTCTCTTTTCCTTTAGATGTATTTTCTTTTTCAGGTAAATTTAATTGTATTTCGTGAGCTTTATACCCGCTTTGTTTTCTTTGATTTGATGATGGCAGAGTGGTGCAGAACCAATGTTGGAAATTAAACTCAACATGCAGTCTCTGGTGGAGTTGGAAATATAAAAGCTCCATGGAACTATGCTATGGTAAGCTAGGAGGGTCCGGTCCTCATACAATGTGCATCTTATGATTTTAACATCATTGTATTTGAAACAGAAAGAAGGATTTGAAACCTTTACCTGGCCGAAAAAAGAATCCTAGTTCACATCTGCAGTGTAATAGGTACCGCAAACAAAGAAGTCAAAGAAAAGCACTTTGGATTTATGCCTTTTCCCCAAGAGGAAGAAATGGAGTTTGAATATTGCTTATTGAAAAATTACTGCATAACTTTTTAGTACTGTGAACTTGTCATAGTTTTTTGTGAATTTTCTTTGATTAGCCTGCTGATTAGAAATTCCTTTTTCTAGAAGTAATTTGTAAGAAAGGGAAGATCCTTTTAATTGTAGCCTCAAATATTAGAAGGTTTTGTTTGTAGATTACGAAGGCATGAGCTGGAGCTAAAGCAAATGGTTTTTATGATGTTCTGTACCTTGATGCCTCTTACAACAAATATCTAGAATAAATTTCTACTGCTTACATTTGGAAACTTTACAAACTTCTTGAAAATATTTTGGACATGTTTACGTAATATGGTAAAATTGGAAACTCGTTTCCAAATAAAAAACGTATTTCTTAAATAAAAAAGAAAACAAGAAAAAACATTTATAACCAATTAAAAATAAAAAGACGTATTAAATTCTTAAATAAGAAAATATTATTAAAAAATTAAAAATCTATTAAATTCTTAAATAAGAAAATAATATCAAAATAAAATTTAAATGTGGTCAAATTTCTATACTATTTAAGATTAATTATTATTAAGAAATTATACACATTTATTTTTTTTGTTCTAGAAAACTTGATTTGTTATTTTTCTTAATTTTTTATTTTTAATATTTATTGATAGTAAATTATATTTGAAATAAATAATATTATTAAATATTTATATACAATATTAGCAGTTATAAATTTCTTTATATTTTTAACATTTATATATTTATTTATATATTTTTAATAGTTTTACATTTCTCGATATTTTTATTTCGTATATTTTTTATAAATACTATTTCGTCGTTCTATTTCCTTGTAACGTGTTGCAAGAAAAAAAGCAATAAAAGATCCTCCTGAATAAAACACAAAGTGCGCAAATCCAAGGACGAACTTACCAATCAAAAGCAATGCCATAAATCTTTTCTGAATTCTAAAGAAAATTTTATAAGAACCTAAGGGAAATTACAAGAACGTGTATATTTTTTTTCCCTACCAAAGTTCCCAACTGTATGATCCTCCATAAAATCTACATTATTTATAAAGTGGCTAATTAGAAAAATATAGAATTTTTTAAATTAACATTAATAACCTTAAAATAAAAATTTTAATTGATGGATAATATCTCTTTATAAAACTAAAGATTAATTTAATTTTTAAAATTTGTAATCATTTAAAATAAATAAAATAAGGGATAAAGATTATAACTTTAAGTTAACGTTACTTTATTTTTTAAATATTTAAAATTAACATAAGTATAAAGGTGATTAATTAAGAAAACAATTTTTTTAGATATAAAAGGTATAAAACTTTTTTAAATTGACAATAGTAATCTTAAATTATAAATTTTAATTAGATAAATAATATTTTTTTTACATAACTAATTATTCTTTCAATTTTAAAGTTTATAATATTTGAAAGTGATCAATTGAAAAACATTTTTCTAAATATAAAAAAGGTATATAACTTTTTTAAATTGACAATACTAATTTTAAATTACAAAATTTAATTGAATCAATAATATTTTTTGTAGAATGAATTATTATTTCAATTTTGAAAGTTGTGAATATTTGAAATCATCGAAATAATAGATATTATTTCAATTTTAAAATTTATAATTATTTGAAATAACTAGAATAATGAATAAACATATTTATATTTTTAAATTAATTTTACTTTATTTTTAAATATTTAAAATAAAAAAATATAATTTAAATTTGGGTCTATTAAATAGCTTGTATAATAGTAGGATGATTTGTAAAAATTTTTATAAAAATATAAAACTCACTAATTTAACATGAATATAGGTACATGTAAAATTATCTAAATAGATTTGAATATCTATCACAAAAGTGTTCTTATACAGTCTCACAAAAAACAAAAATATAAAAAGATTTATACTAAAAATATAATTTATAAAAAAAATGTTTCTCCCATAAAAGTAAAATTTTATTATAATTTTTTTAAAAATATATTTATTAATAAAAATATTATCATAATGCTATTTGATATTTTAAGTGTTACAATGAATATATATATTAATGATAAGTAATGAAAATAATATTTATGTTTATTTTTTTTATCTTATTTTAATTTATATAACTGTTATTTACTATTTTTAAATTTAATTTTCATCATTTTATTTTAAATTCATGTTTTTCATTTGCTTATTAATAAACATTTTTATTTATTAAAATTTATTTTAAATGTATTTTAGAATATTTTTAATTGTTTATAATTTTATGTAATGTATTCTATTTATTTATATGAATATAAAATTAAAAAGTTAAGTAAATTATTTATCTAATAATGCAATAAAAACTAGTAGAATAAAGCATGTACGAAAAACCAAAATCACATGACCATTAGGTTAGTATTGTTGCCAGTATGGGGGACAGCGAAAAATAAATCTTAGTTCACGAGCTTTCTGTTCATTTGAATATATCAAAACAGCAACAATAACATCCAACCAAATAATTACCCACATGCTTATGAAAACTTAGCATACATTCCCAATACAAGATTAAATTATATGTCAAACAAGTTTTTAATATCCAAAGAGATAGTAAAACAGGTAGTCAATAGAGGACAACTAAACCAAAATATAAGAGGCATAAAGCACAACCAAAGACAGAAGAAATCAGAAAGATAAAACTAGAACTGCAGCATGGGCAGTGGCACCTAGCACTTGACCTCTTTTAGTGCATGGGCAAAGTACAAAAATGTTGGGTCAGTGGCACCATCTTTGTAGTAAGCAAAGACCAGACATCCATCGTCATGCATGCTCTCCCCCACAAAACTGCAAAACACAAGCAAATACGTAACTATCAACACTCATAAATTAAAAGTAAAGAGACCAAGATCATGGAGGGGAAACAAAAGGATAAATCAACTGAAAATTACTTACAATTGGAGGTCACTGAGCTTCGAGAGCAGGAACTTAGTTGCTCCCTCAATGCTCTTCTTGAAAATTTCCTGCTTCTCCTCATCCAGCTTGGCTGTTAACAACTTAATGAACCTCTTCATGTAAGTGACAAACTGCTTCTTGTCAAAAGCAGGTTGCTCCTACAGGCATTAAGAGTATCCTCGTCAAAATTTCAGCTAAATTTTTTGCCAGGTGCTCAAAACTCTTAAAAATACCACACAAGACTGACCTGGAGCCTAAATGTGTCAACAATGTCAACCACTTTAACAGCTTGGTCATCAACACCTTCATCTTCATTTCCGCCTTCAGCAGAAGGATTGGCACCAATGTCTACATCAATGGCTCCTTGAACAACCCACTACACACAAGAACACATTAACCACATACTAAATAACATAATCATCCAACATTCATCAGACAACTGAAAATCAACCAGTCTTTACCTTTCCCTCAACTTCCCACAGTATGCCATTCTGTATTTCCTTATATGGGAACGAGTCCGAGAGAAGCTCATCACCTGAAATTAATGAACACCACCATGTAGTCAACACCTATCTTATGCCAACACAGATTCATAAATTGCTTTAAAAGTACAAAGCCACATTTAATCCTTCAGGTTTATTTGGTATTAAACCAGGGACCACAGCAAAAATCTCATGACCTATCACATGCCGCTGTCCTGTTGCCCCACAGCAATTAAAGGCAAACCCAAATCGATGCAAGAATAACAAAAGGATGCAGAGTACGTTTAGGGGGAAAAAAAAAAGGAGTATATAATGTACGCATAAAAACAGAGAAAAACAAGCAAAAGCAAACATCACAAGCAAATCCAATACTTAACAATACAACAGTAAATTTTATAACTTTGATACAGGTAATCCACTCTTTTATCAGTCTCCAACCACACACAAAGAAAACTGTTAACTAAAATATTCAGGAATTCTTAACAAAAAAAAACTAATTTACACTCAATCAAGTCAGAGAGCTACAGATCTCAGTTTAGACAACACTAAATACAAGCTTTGGATCCAAACCTAAAAACATAATTTCATTATTTCGAAGCCAATAAGATGAAACCATGATCTGATAAAATCAATTCAGAAACCCTAAATTATCAAATAAAAGAAAAACATTAAACGGGCAAAATACCGGTAAGCAAATCCTGGTAGACCAACATGATTGCTGAGTTTCCCTCGGATCGAACCACAAAGAGGAGAAGCTACAAAAGCACGCGAGAGCAAGAGGAGATTTACAGTGCCGTGGACAAAGTCTATTTATAGGCGAGGGTTTTGCTGAGAATCGCACGAGACTACTTAATTACGAAAAACGACTCTTTTTTTTATAATGCCAAATTAGTCCTTTCCCCATGCGGTAGTAGCGTTTGCATTGTTTAGGGAATTAGTTCTTTTTATGGACAAAGGGATAAATTCCTATATAATAAAGGAAAAGGCAGAACTAAATAATTAAAATTAAAGGTGTAATTATTTTTTGGAGTTTTTAGAATTGAAAACAACTATTTCATATAAAATACCAAATTCCTGTTTGAATTAGTGATTTCAAGTGTGGATAAACATAATCATTGGTTCAAATATATATATATATATATATATATATATATATATATATATATATAAAATTAAAAATGAAAGTAAGTATATGATAAATATTTACATTCATTCATTGTTAAATTTTTTTATTTTCAAATTAAGGTTATAATTTACTTAATGCATGAGAGTTTTAAAAAGTGAAATGCAAAGAAATATTAATATCTTAAACTTAATTTAGAGTTACATTATAATCTAAATATAATAATATTTATATATTTGAATATTTAAATATATATATTTTTAATTATAACAACAAACTATCAAAAAGAAAATCAAAGATTAATTAGCATATCCCATCAACCTTTTATATCTTTAAAAAGAATCTCTAAATTAAATAAAGTTAATTATTCAACTCTTATTTAAATTACATTTCATTTTTTTAATTACTTTCATTTACTTTTATTTTCTTCACAATAAAACTTATATACAATACCAAAAAAGAAAAAGGTTAAAATAATGAAAAGCTATGTAATAAAATATAAGTAAATTAATGTTATTTTACTTATGAGTTTTAAAAAAGAGGAAGGGATTGATTAATAAAATAAAAACTAGTTAAGTTCTTTAAAACTGTACAGTATTGAATATAACAAATAATAAATTTTTGGAGATTAAAAATGTAAAAAATAATTATTATTAACTTTATTTGTATGATAATAAAATAAGTTGATTAATTACTTTAACCCTCTCTGTTGTGGTATAGTTAACTAACTTGATTTTAAATTTTTATATCATATTAGATATATTTTGTTTTGTTTTTGTTGCAGTATTTCATTCCATTAAATTTTGATACTTTATAATAATTAAAAAAATTTTAATCACTTGGAGCCCTTTATATTTTTTTTAATAATTAAGTAAATCATCTTTGAATTTTAAGAGGCTTAATTATAAATAAAATTTATAAATTTTATTGTATTTTTCATATTTATCTCTTAATTTATTTTTGATAAAGAAAACTTCAAATTTCTTTACAAGTATATTCTCGTACCATATCTCGATTATCATAAATCAATAGATCAATTGAATCCCTAAACTTACACTAAAGCCTGAATAAGTCCAAATTAACTTTCTTAGTCTATATTAGCTTAATTAACATAAATATTGTAAATTTTTATTCGATTAAATTCTAATTATAACAAAAATAATTAAAATTTATTTTTCTCATTTTACAAATGATAAAGGATCAAAAATAAATTGAACGAAAATAAGTCATTTTTCCTTTTATAACACAATCAATTATAATTTTTAAATTAAGAAATATAATTTATTTAAAAAATAATCAAGAAAATGAAATAAAAAGTAACATGACAATAAAAAATGAAAGACAATAGTAATTTGTTAACTGTTTTATTAATTAAAATAATTTAAATTTATTTTTAAAAGAAGATTTTCATTTTTTTAACAAATAATCCATATATTTTTTTATTGTACTCATTTATTTTATACTCATCATACAATATCGCGCAATATTGACAATTAGCTTATTATAATTGAATTTTTATTTTTTTATTATTAGATGTATGGATCTATAATAATTAAAACATATATTAAAAGGAAATTATATATATATATATTTACTATCATAGTTACATTAATTGTTAGACTAATAATTTAACAATTTTGATTATTATAACTCGCAATTAATATTTACACCGAAAATTTCTCGAGAGGGAGGTGGATAGAGAATTTTTCAAGAAATGTTTATAAAAAAAAAAAAAAATTTTCAAGAAATGTTTATCTAAAAAAAAAAAAAAAGGAAAATTTCAAGAAATGGAACATCCTAACTGCCTGCCTACATTAGAAACAATCACTAGTTTGATTCATTGAGCAGCGATTGCTTGAAAGGCGCTTAAATTTGCAGCATGATTCTGGAGCTTATATTGCTTTGATTACCTTACTCACTAAAAATGTAGAGAAATTAAACCTGCCATGGATGAGAAGCGCAGTACAATTTTTTATTTGGATTGATCAACGGAGCAGAATAACACTCTGTGTTTCTAAGTTCCATCCTCAACTCTTATTCAGAGCTGTACGTGTCAAAACATAATTGGCCCAACGTCATTCCCCCGAGTCTGCCCGCTTAGAATGGAACCTCCCAACATCCCAATCATAGCTATATAATCGCTGCCGAGCATTGAAGTAGCTTCCCAATTTGGAGCTTGGCCTGACGCACAAATCCATTCCTTTGCGGGCGTTTCCAAAGAGGAGAACTATGAGTCCATATATATCCTCCTTCTTCCCTTTCAATCCGTCTCCCTATCGAATGCTCTCCTCTTCAAAACCTCGATTTATTAGGTTTCAAAACGCATCGTCAATATGGCTAATCGTGCGCCTGCACATGATTCTTCTTCTTCTGTCCCGTGCTCCGTTTGCTTTGAGGACCTTTCTGATTCCTGTGGCCGTACAGTCGTCAGGCTTCAGTGCGCTCACTTGTTTCATCTTGGTGATTTTCTGTTTCTTTTTCTGAATTATTCAAAGAATGATTGTTTGCTGTTAATTGGATTTAGTAGTTTAATGTATGAGTTTTAAATCGATTAATTGGATAGTGGAAATAAAATCATGGCATGATGATATAAAATAGAGGTAGCAATCCACAGTTGGAAGCACAGTTTTTTACTTCTTCTTGCTTGTCTTTTTGATTCTCTCTCTATGTTAACAATGGCATATTATGTTGAAACGGGTTGTTCTTAATTTCCGGTATTGACCATGTGTTATGTTGTGGCGTGTAATGTTTCAGTTGGTCAAATTTATTTCTCTTGGCTGTTTTAAGCTTCCACAGTTCTTTCCCCTAAATTACTAAATCCATAAGCTCCTCAGTTATTTTATCTTTTATGCATTGTCAATGGATTTGCTAGATGTAGGCTTAATTAATTACACTCATTATATATGTATGTAATTCAGGCAATATCTGTTATTTATTAAGATTAATAGATTTTTATTAACACATTGCATTGTGTTATTTTTCAAATTTTGTTCTTTGCTGTTTCTGGTTGACCTGCTGGAATTTCGTTCACATTCCCTTTTAAATATATATGCTTTCCCTTTTCAGATTGCATCGGTTCTGCATTTAACGCATCAGGTTCTATGAAATGCCCCTATTGTCGAGAAGTTGAAAATGGCACGTGGAGGCGTTTTGAAAGAACCATATATGAGGATGCTGAGGACCAGGATACTGATGATGAGAATGCTGATGGCGAGGGTTCCCATGTGCCTAGTGAAATGGTAAAAACAGGGTGACTAACTTTAAATTATATGACTTTTCTAGAAATTTAAAATTTCCTTTAATGGTCTTAAATTTGTTAAATGATTTGGTATTGTTGAGTCTTTGTTAATCCATTTAATGTGCTGTTCAAATGGATGTTTTCTCGAATCTGAGGTGCAAGTTTGTGTTTGCTAGAATTTTCTAATTCAGCTTTATTGTTTCAATTGATAAGCTAAATTATGTACGGGAAAAGTTGATGTTTCATATATAACATAGAAAATTTGGAAATAATATTACTAATACCTTTAATTCCAAATTCCTCAGTGCATTACATTACAATATATAGCACAACATGGCCAACACTTTTCTGCCCAATTAGTAAAGATGTTTGGATTTTAAATTTGTCAATGGATGGGCCCTTCTTGTTCATACTACAAGTTATTGACAATTCATGCAAAGATGAAATTGTATAAGTAGAATATGCCTGATCAAGCTCCACAAAATCATCAATAAGGCATCTCCCTGTATAAGTTTCTTTCTTTATTCTTTTCTTTTTAATCAATCCAGAAAAGAACATGGAAGCGTATTCCAAAGGCGTTTCTTTTTGTTTGGAACGTCATTAGTATTTCATCTTTAAAGACATCCATTAGTGAAAATGGAATGACCTATTTGATCTGTGTTTTATCAAAAATCAAGGCCTGGAATGCCTCAGGTTTTTTACCATGAAGAAGAACTTGATTGTTGTTGTCCTTTCATTTTGCAATGCTTCTATTGGCCAAAGGGAATCCTCTTTTCATCTAGTTCTTCATCAACCTAATAGAACGAAGTGAATCACAAAATATTTGCAATGAGAAACATCCTAAATGAATTCTCTCGGACCTATCATTATCTCTTACAGAATTATCAGCTTTTTCAGATCTTTACATATGACTAAATGATGATAGAGCATTTGTTTGCTTACTGTTATTCAATTTGTAGCGCAAACATGATGGCCATTACTTTCTATATGTATTCTAATATAGTAAACTTATTGATGATTGTGACTTCATTATTAACTATATCAAATTGTATAACATTTAATAAGTGCTTCAATCATCTTCAATATTTAGTTGAAATAGTACAAAACTAAAGTTTGATATTTCATGCATAGTATATGTGTATAAATGTGAGTCCAAAATGATAAATTGCTTGTTTTTCCTCCTATGCAGTTTTATTCCTTGATCTTTATTTGCATTTGCCATATTTAAGTTATCAATTTTAGGAATCATAGGTTACTTTTTTTTTGCTACCTTAATCCTCCTCCAAGTGGTCTGCTAAGAGTTTTTGCAAAGTTCATGATCTATCATTTTATCATTCTTGTGACTATATATTTTTTTACTTTATATTTGGAAAAGTTTACATTTTCTTTTTGTGATATGTTTTTGTTGTTTGTGTTGCAATCCGGGTTGTACAAAGATAACCAAATTGTCTTGTTTTGATTGGTTTCGATCTCTTTGCAAAACAAAATGGGATAAAATCAAATAGATCTATAATCGAACATTCTACTTATGAAAAGCAGTATGTCAAAACCTAGTCAGCCAATTAATGCAAAAAGGGTAAAGCTTGTTTGGTAAAGAGTGCTTGAAGCTTCAGAAATTATGTGCCTCATTGCATGCAAGACAAGCAATGCTGATTTGTTGTTAGACCAATAATATACTTAACTTTCTTATACTGATTAGGGAAAATATTTAACTGGCATAGTTGATGTTTTGATTCTCAACAGGATAATATGCTTCTGCACCTACAGACTTAATGATTGGAATTATCATCATAGCTAGGTTCAGCTCCATAAAAGAAGTATTTTTCTTATTATGATAGCTTTATGGTGTCATTTTTGCAGAATGATTTGTTCACATAATTATGTATTGTTGGAGATTTGTTAATTGGAATGTATCTTTCTAAAATTGTCCATTTTAATGTTGTTTCAGCAGCCAAGCAACAACCGTTTACACCTTGTTGATCATGCTTTGTGAGTAAATACAATCTCTTGCATCTGAAATTTGTGGGTTATTTCGATCTCTCGTTCATATTATAGATTTTCAATTTGGATCTCTGAAGTTCAAAAGTGTAGAAAATATAGTTTATTTATCTTGTTGAATTAGCAAATCCATTTTTATACACATGGAAGCACAAAAATAGAAATTTACTAACTTCAAATTTTTTATATGTATAATACATGCCTTGTCTAATTTGATTTAATTTGCATGAATCTATAACACTTAGGTGATTGCTTTATGTTAGGCCAGTCATGGCAATTTGTATCTGGCCAACATCAAAGTCATTTGCTCTTGGCACTTGCCCTTGACTATTGCTGAGAGTACTCTTTGCTTTTTTGCATATGCTTTCGTAGCAGAGCTTTTTGGCGACCTGGCCTGAATTTATTTATGAGCAAACAAACCTGGCATTTTTTTTGAGTGGCTCTAATGAATTTGTCTTCTTTTTCTCATATATCGTTGGTTTGAATTTTGCAGGTTCCTAATTTTGCTTAAATGTAAGTCTTTGATTTATTTAATTTATGTATTTACTTTACTAGTATCATTTTCTTTCCTCTGTAATGATAAACTGGGTGGAGAGTTGTTAAGAAAATGTGGCTATAACAAATAAATATTATCTCACTTTTTTTTTTTTTTTCAAATCATTGTAATTTATTTTAATTTTGTTATTGTGGCATTTTACTTCATTAATTTTAACAATTGCAGCCATCTCTAGGATTCCATTTTATCGCTTACATGGATGCCAGCTGACCGATGAGTTGGAAACTTTAGTCAACTAGGAAGCAAGATAGCACCTCCCTTTAGTATCAAATTGTTGGAGTTTACTCAGCAAGGGAACACCTTTCCCCTGGCAACAGATGTTGTTTGATGCCTTACCTCCTATTCAAAGTCCATTAAATCAAACTAACCAGTTGTAGCGACCACCATCCTCCACTGTACTTATGTCCTCTCAACAACAAATTGTTGGAGTTTACTCAGCAAGGGAACACCTTTCCCCTAGCAACAGATGTTGTTTGATGCCTTATCTCCTATTTAAACTCCACATCATTGGCTACACCACTCTTAAATCAGACTAACCAGTTGTAACAACCACCATCCTCTACTGTACTTATGTCCACACTCAACAACAAACTTCCATTCTCCAAAATCTCCATCACTATCCATCCATTATCAACCTCACCAACCACCACAGCTACCCATGATTTCAGTAACTATTTCTTTATTTTTTTTAGGGTAGAAGTCTTTGGACTCCGAAACCCTAACATAAACTTTGATTTTGTGTATATACTATGAGTTTAGTTGAGTATTCGAAGGATCAACCAAAGAGAGATTAATTGGTTAGTATTGAGTTTGCCAATGTTAATTGATTTAGAGTGATGTGCTTTTGATGAACACGAGAACCATAGAATCTTGTTTGTGGTAAGCTTTTTTGCATGTCAGACTCGTGGCCTTCTATGATTATTTGGGGAAAAGGGGAAATGAATTGGGTTTGTCATAGATCTCTCTGAATGAAAACCTTGATTTTATTTATTTATTTATTTTTCATTATTCTGCAAAATGATACATGAAAATTGATTCTTAAGATTTAATTGTAAAGGAAAAATTGGGACTGTTTGAACTGCTAAGTTGATAATAGATCATGCTACTGGCTTGCTGATTGAAGGTTGAAGGGGGGAAATCTATTCCTTGCCCCTAAATAGCACTATGAATTGGAAATTACAATGCCCTCCCATTCAGCTAAAGTTGCCTTCTTAACTGCCTCCAAGCCTGCAACAGCAGTTGCCTTCAGCATAAATCCTATAGGCGGCTGGAATTGCTTCAGTCAATGAATTTCAATGCACAGTTGATCGGTTAAAATTTAAAAGTATCTGTCACAATTGAAAAATGTGCAAACTCTCGCGTTTGGTTGGACATGAGCCCTAAAAAATATTCTGACAACCAATCTTTATTGATGCAGATGATGAGATGGTGCAACGGGAATTAATATTGGCCAGGAATTGTAATTTCAATCATTATATGACTGGTTCACTGGAGTGCAGTGAGATTACTGTGACTGGTTCTCTTGAATGCGGTGAGATTACTGCTTCCCCTTGTCTCCCTCACCCCTGTCGAAGGAACTGCCCTTGCATGCTCAATTTTCCATGCATCCTCAATACAGATGCTAATTTTATAGTACCGCTGCCAGTTCCATCATTGAACCCGAGTCTTGATCCTGTTAGCATACCACACCTTGAGTCCATTGCTCATCAGCCTAGTCTTGATCTTCAGTAAGTTTTATTCTTGATCCTGTTTTACTCATGACAAAACTGATATGATTTCTGTAAAATATCAACAAATGTTCCTAAAGTTTAATTTGGTTTGTTAGTTCCATAAAATATGAGAGCTTCTGCTTGATTATTTAGTCCGATAGTTCCATTTATGAGAGCTATATGATAAGGCTGGCAATGTTTCTTGACAGCCTTGATATTCATAAGTTATGGTCTGTTAAATTACTATACTTCCTATACAATTCATCGTTTGTTACATTTTTTCAGAAGCCCCCTTATGGTTTGCCATCAGAATCTTTTTTTTTCCTAGACTTTTTTCATGTTGAAATTTACATATTGTAATTCTGTCTTCATATGGTCTTTTTAGGCTCAACATTGGTTCCAATACTATTGGCAATAATGGTTCAATTTATGGCAATTTCCGATCGGCATATCAATCTAGCAATTCACCATCACCAGCTGTGTACAATATGCTAGCTGGCAGGAGTGCAATTAATGGTTTGCAGGGCTGGTCTTCAGCAGGGAATGCTTTTCCACATTCTCAACAAACTGGGAGGTTTGACCATAGATCTCCATTGGGCGGATCCCTCCAGAGCCACCCTCAGCCAGAGATTTTTCATCAAGTCTATGATCAAGATGGGAATAATGTTGCCCGTCCTGAATATTTACATCATCATATTTATCCTTTTTGTTGGCAGCAGGGTGACTAATCTGTGCGATTCTTTCCGAAAAGCCAAACAGAAAGCAATCTTTAATTTAATAGAGTGCTGGTGGAATGTTTTTTATATTCTGTTCTATAGAAGTGCATGACTTCAATAATGAAATTACAGTGGCAACTTTTCGCTGTAGAGCTATGGATTATGCTTGGCTACCTATAATAGATTCTTGGATATTGAATATTATGGAGTATCTTTACTTTATATCATCTAGTTATATGTCGAATCTGATCCCTGCATAATTATCTCATGGATCAAAGTGCTAACTTGATGTTGATTGCAGGAAAATTACATTCCTGCTGCTGATCTCTTCCAAATTGACCAGAGGGGATTTGATTTTTGAATGTCGTCACATTTTAGGAGAAACTATCCCCCAGTTTCTAGGTTACTTTATTTTCTTCTGAATTCTGTACCAATTTGGGCATGACTCTGACCTTGACATTCAACTGTTCCCCCCATGATTTGCTTCATTCCATGCGTGAATGAAATGGTCAATAGATGCAGAAATCAGGAGGTTGATTTGAGAAAACTTTTTTAACTAATATGACAACAGAAATATAATGAAAAATTATGATTTAAGACTGTGTGAATTGTGATGTGAGACTTTCCACACTTTGATTTTTTTTTTTAAATTTATTTTTGCATTTTGTTCTAAAACGGTTAAACTGGTTAAATCAGTTTAAGTTAAAATTGTCATTTTGTAAAAAAATTAAAATTTAAAATCTTTTGTACAAAATTTAAATACTAAAAATTTACACTCTTTCATTATTTTTTTTTATTTGTAAAATTTTAAAGTATTTTTTATATTTTTAAAATTTTAAAAATAATAAATCGAATATATTAAAATGATCAAATTGCCTGGCTAATCAATTTAGTAAACAGTCTAATTTTAAAATATTGATTTTATATATGATAGTGTCTCTCATATCATTTTGAAATTTGAATACAGGTGCTAATCTTATGTTTGTTGTACCTCTTTAACTATTTGAGTTTTATTCTTAGTCACATTTACTTTTTTGTTCTTTTAAAAATTTTTATTTGCATCCATTTGTAATTAATGAGAATGTAAAAATAAAATAGAAAAAAATTATTTAGTTTATATGATATTACATAATTTATGAGTTCATTCATTCGTTTTGAAAATTTTATTAAGTAGTCATACATCTTTAATTCATGGATGAAATAATCCTTTCATAAAAAAAAGATAAAAATTTTCAATCTAAAACATCAAAAATAAAGAATTTAACATTAAATAAACAATAAAATTTCCATCTACACCATCGCATGAGTTAATTTGTATCTTCTTTTTTTTTTTTTTAGTCCTGGGAGGAGATTATATTAGTGAGATTCAAACTCTGACATTCACTTCTAAGTAGTCTCATCTTACCACTAAATTAAGAGATCAATTAATTTATATCTTATTTTTTGTATAATTTTTACTCCACCAATAATCTAATGTTATGTCAAAATCTATGAAATTTTTTTTTAAAAAAAAGGCATTTAATCTCAAAATCATAATTCTTGCTCTTCCTGATGATGAGAAGGTAAAATCAAATCTTAAAAATTCAAGGGCAATCATTATCCTTTCTAAGACTATTAGAATTGCATAAGTAGACAATCCTCTTTTCTCAAATTTGAACTCTCCAAGCTAGGATATGGTGATCCTATGCCATGCGAAATGACTGTGGAGCAAAATTAGAGAGGTGATGTCTAATCCATTGAAATTGAACAAATATATGTAAAACCATCAAAAAAAAAAATAAATGTAATTGTTTCAACAACGAGAGATAAAAATTTCAGCACTAATTTTATTTTGCACTTTCATCAAACACCTTCACTTTTCTCAAATAATAGAAAACTTAAGTCCAAGTAATTGCATCCATCTTAGGCATTTCATTGAACAACTCAATCATTCCTTATGTACCCATTATTTCTTAGATCATTAAATCACAATTTTGGTAGTTTTTGCTTGACCACATTTTATATACATGTCAACAAGCATAATACCCATTATAACACCACACGTATTCAAGCCTAATTTTCATGCATATGACATGAGTGAATCAAATGGCTAAAAATTTTTGTCGTGCAAGGAAATATCTATACAGCTAAAAAGAATAATTTTGAGCGTGATATGATTGCATTCAATATTAAAAGGAAGCATTTGGATGATATGCGAGAAGTAAATTCAAACATCTAGCTATTGCGATAGTAGCGAAAAATGAAGAAGCTGGGTTATTCGTAAATCTTTGACTGACAAAAAGAAAAGTAGAATAAAAGGTGGGAGAAGAGTGATAGATTGGGGGAAAAAAAAGGAAAATGTAAGAGCTAGACATTAGGAATTAGTGGGATTGAAAGATGGTGTTTTTTCAGCAATAAGAAATGGGTTTTCATGATTAGAAATAAGTTCTTATACTAATTGTTGCTTGATGAATCTAAAAAAGGAAAAACACATATTTTGCCCTCATGCTTTCAATTTTTTTAAGTTTAGTCCCC
The DNA here is from genome assembly GCA_949677035.1 of Omphalea diandra. Lineage (NCBI taxonomy): Eukaryota > Viridiplantae > Streptophyta > Magnoliopsida > Malpighiales > Euphorbiaceae > Omphalea > Omphalea diandra. Next base: position 41,900 of record CATIWR010218413.1, read on the forward strand.
TATACTTTTATTTTTATAAATTGTCTCTTATACTTTTGTTATTGGGATCAATCTCCCCTTATTAATAGAGTGTGTAAATGATGTTAAACCAACATCCCGGGTTTATTTAAACATGTAAATAATTGACATATGGATAGGTACACGTGAAGTGAAAAGTAGAGTAGCAAATACTCTATCCATCTCTTTCTTTGATCTAGGTTGTGCTTAGCTCTTTTAACACCTAATTTCTTTTTCTTCCTCGTTTGGTGGTCTTTTTTTTCCCAAATTCTCTCTCAGTTCTTCTTCTTTTATTAAAAAAATGGAACATGATGAGGACGATTCAAGGTGATTTAGATGTCTTGTACATGAAATGGACTTTAGTGAGAGGCAACTAGGGTTTGTGAATGAGATCTTGGATGAGTATGATGATTTATGTCAAGAGAGAAATCAATCATTAATTCAAGCTGGAGAGGCATATAGTCTTCTTGAAGTGAAAAAAGAGGATGTTGAGTGTATGAAAGGCCATTTGCAAGAAATGAAGGATGAGATAAAGGTTGTAAGGGTTGAAAAGTTTCATTATCTTAGACAAAGTGAATTGCAGAAGAAAGAATGTGAAATGGTGAAGATAAGGAATGAAGTTTTGAAGAAAGAAAATGAAGTATTCAAGAAAAAGATTCAAACCTTCAATCAACATCTCCCTCAATAGCTTAATGTCACTAATCCTCATTTAAAGATGTTAAGAACACATTTTGTAATTGGTGTAGGTGTAGTTGGGGCTTGTTTGCTTGGATTTGCATTAAGGTGCAAATAAATTTGGCAGTGAAGTAGTTAGAACAACATCTCCCTATTCACAACCACCACATTTTTGTTTTAGGAGTTGTTGGAACCAAAGATGGTCTTTTAGCTTGGTGTTGGTTATTTTAGTAGTGATTATTAGTGTCATTATTGTAGTAGTTTAGTAGTTTTTTTATAGCACTCTGTCATGTTAGTATAGAGTTTAGGATATTTTATGAATGTGATATGTATAAGTTCAATTGGTTGAATGGAATCAAATTGATGGTTGGTACCATTATATTATTGTTGGATTCTATCAAATTACCTGGAATGTTGATTAACAAGACAAACTGAGAATGCTAAGTAACATAATTCTAGAATGCTAATTAACATAATTCCAGAATGGTAATTAACAAGACAGACTGAGAATGTTAATTAACACAATTTTGGATTGCTAATTAACATAATTCTAGAATGCTAATTAATAAGACAAATTGAGAATACTAATTAACACAATTCCAGAATGCTAATTAACAAGACAAAATGAGAATTCATAAACAACATTCATTTTCTATAAATTAATTAGTAATTATCAACTAGTAATCAACATTCATAATTGATATCACAAATTCAATAATATCTCTAGACATCAAAATATGCAGTAGTTCTCCTTGACATCAAAATAATAGTTCTACATAAGCTAGAGTGTATGTCCTAAAATATACTACACTAGCATTGATTTCCAAATAAGCTTTATTACACCTTTTTTGAAATCTTTAAGGTTGGCAAAAGTTTATAACTAAGTTGGTTGAGATGGCTTAAGTCCATTTTCCTAGCTAAATCCACCATACAGTAGCCTTGAACCTTTATCAATGGTTTGCAACCAATATATACCACAAATTATTCCAGAAATCACAATTCCATTGAATATCCTAAATATCCCTACTAACCATTACCTTGTAACTAGTTTTCCTGTATTCACATCTACATAACATTCAACACTTGAAAGACCACCTTTTCCTTTATTCACTTTACACTTACTAATTGTTGGCTGTCAACATGATATATTAGATTCAACAACATTCATTTCTGTTGTAGTGTATGTTATGGCCTTTAGGACTGGTTGTTGTTTGAGATGGAAATAAAGTTAAAATGGAACAAACTAGGACTGAAGTTGTCATTAATATGAGTGAAGTCAGATATTTTTTCTTGAATGAACTTTTGTGCTCCATTAGTTTCATTTTTCTTCTTTATTGGTCCAAACGATTACATTAACTCTTGCACAAAAAGATGGTGAGAACTGCCACTTTGCTTGGTTTGACTTTTTGAAGTAGAATTTCCTTTTTTTACTTGGTTCTTTAGGTTTCTTTTTATTTTTTTAACTTTGACCTATAACTCATAGCAATACAACATATAGAACATGAATTAAATACAAAGTAGTTGTGTTCATTAATGCCTATTTTCAATGAAAATGAAATGAAATATATATACCTATGTGTCAGTTATTCTCTTAGGGCAACTTCTAGCATTGTGGCCTACCTCTTTACATATAAAACATGTCATAATCCTACCATGCCTTGAAATCTTACTAGTTTTCTTAATTTATTCCTTATCTTTTCTTTTATTCTTTTTTGGTCTACATAGTAGTTTTCTAAATTTAGAAGGCTCGTTTTCTAAATTTAAGAGGCTCAATCTTTCTCCTTTCCAGTTGCAGGCCAGTGTTCCTTCCTAGGTACAAGCCTAACGCAATATGCATAAGCCTTTAAATGTCTTCTTAGAATACCAATGATCTAAGAAATTCTCAGGATGATCAAACTTGTAATATATTACACAAATTGCATACTGACAGAGAATACCTATGAGATCTCATTCCCTACAAGTGCAGTTTCTTTTAAATATCAATTATATGTTTGTCTTCTTTGTCAATAATATTAGTGATTTCATAATCAATATCACCATTCCATTCTTTGAACCGGTTAAATGATTTCTCTTTATTTTTTTTCCAACTTATTAAGTGATCTAGGAGAGATGTCTGAAATCCATGCATTAGCTTCTTCCCTTTTTCTCCAAATCCTATTCATAACCTGTACCCTAATGTCTTCTAGTATTGTTATGATTGATTTACATCTAGATTCAAGGATCCATCCATTGAATGTTTCAGATAGATTATTATCCCTAACATCACACTTGATTTTAGTCTTGAAATAAGCTTTGCACCATGTCTCAATTCCATAACTTAACACATCTTGCACAATCCCATCACCTAACTCATCTAATAAGTCTAGCTTCTTCATCACATCTCTCCCAAATATTGCCCTAACACATTTCTAGAATGTAATTTTTCGTTCCTTTCCTCTTTATCTCTTTGCCCAGTTAGCATAGATATGCCTTGCACACATTCTATGTTTAGTTTGAGGTAAATTATCTTTAATTGCAACAATAAGTCCTTACATGAAATAAAAAGCCCAAATCAGAATTACAAGCAATTGACAAATGAAATAATTTAGAAAGGAAACATTAGACCTTTTGTATGTTTGATATTATAGTGTTCTCAAGTCCCAAATCCAATTGCAAGCATTTAAGAAACTAGGTCCATGTTACCTCTGTCTCTAATTGTACCCCACTTCATGCAATTGGAAATATTTGGTTGTTTCCATCACGACTAATAACACACAACAACTGCCTAGTGCATATCCCTTTAAGAAAACAACCATCAAAGCTAATGATTGGTCCACATCCTTCCTTCCACCCTTTCTTGCATGCCTCTAAACATATATAAAATCTAATGAACAAAGGTCTTCCTTTCATATTATCATTACTTAACTTAGCAAAATAGGTAGATCCTGGGTTTCTTTCCAAAATAAATGAACAATTATCATATAACAAGGCATATTCCTCCTTATAACTGCCCATCATCTCTTGATAACCACTTTCTTTGCATTTTTACACATATGAAGGCTAGCATTAATCTTTAGTTCAGTTTTGACAAGCTTTTTAAAATCTTTTAACTTGATGTTTGGTTGGCTCATAATCTTCTTTTTGAAATGTTTGACAAGGAATTTACTATTGCAACATGTTATCTTATTAGTCTTGGGACATTTGTGATGGGCTTTATATCTCTTAACTATGAAAGTGTTGTTTGCATTGTGTGGACTCTCCAACAACAACCAAGGACAACTTTGTTTGCACACAACCTTAATCTATTTGGATCATTCTTTTTGAACCTTACTTGTAACCCTTTCATCACAACATATTTGGCAATTGCGTCCCCCACTTGTTTCACGTTTTGGAATTTCATTCCAGTATAAAATACTGGTATCTTTAAAGTTAGATCAAACCAATCTTAGTGTTTTCTTATGGCTTCAGTACCATATTCCTCATCTATTTTAGTGTAATAACTATCAACATCAGAACTGTTGTAGCAGACATTATCATTGTCACCACTTTCTTTACCACAATCTGACAAATCATCCTTAGCATTAATGTTATGTTTGACATTAGAAATCCCCATTTCTATTCTCACTATTGGCCTAGGGCACTAAGATGAGGGGTTGAATTGGTGTTCAATTAAAAAATAAAATGAGGGATAAAATGGTTAAGAAGTATAGTAAAAGAATAAAGAAATTGACACAAGTGTTTATAGTGGTTCGAGTGTTAACAAACCCTATGTCCACTCCCCAATTCTCTACAATTGGGTATTTCACTCAACTCAAATGGTGTTTCTAAGCTCACACCAAACTTTTACAACTTGTGTTTTCTAGGTTCATGCAAAAATCTCTCACAAGTGTTTTCAAGGCTCACACTAAAACCTCTCACAAGTGTTTTCAAGGTTCATACTAAAACCTCTCACAAGTGTTTTCAAGGTTCACACTAACAATGGTATTTATTGCTCACACCAAACAATCACTAAAACATAAATGAGAATTAAAAGAATAAGTAGCAAATTTGCAAGAGTTTGGTTATAAATTAATGAATTCTCTTGCATTTACATATGTTTGGTGGAGTATTTAAAGGGTCCTTCAATTTGAGGTGAGCCTTCATAATATGACAATAAATATTAATATGTTCATACCTCATGCAATAATGACATTGGATTTTAGACTTATGAGTCTTTCTCCTATGCACAACCTTAGTATGGGTAAGGGTCCTTCTCATACTTTGGTTATGGGAAAGTATGCAAGTGCATGAGTGATGAGAAGTATAAGAGAATTATTTATGTTTGTATGCATTAGAATGTTTCTTATTATATATGTAAACATGATTTGCTCTTTGAACCTTGGTTTTTGAGCCCTGAGTGGCGTTTCCTTTGCCCTTGGGCATAGGTGGCTCAGTGCTAGGAGCACCTCTCTTGCCAATAACCTCAATACTTGAAGTTTGAGGTGTTTTTGTTTTAACAAATGTAGTAGGTTATGGTGTGGATGAGGAGGCTCCATTGAAGCCCAAACCATTTCTAATTAAGGGTGGCCTTTGTGATACTATTAGTGTATTCAAAGATTCCTTACCCCTATGAAATTTAGAGATAGAGCTTTTAAGCTCAATGACTTCTCCTTTTAGGGAGTCATTCTCTTTTCTTAATGAGGCTAATGATGAAGATGACTTAGAGAGTTTTTTCATAGATTTTTTGAGTTCTTCATTTAAAGCCCTCAATTCACTTACAAAATCATTAAGAGATTTGTAATCATCTTTTCTTATAAGTTTTCATTTGTGACTTATATTTGTCACATCTCATTGTGAGAGCTTCTAAAGCTCTCCATCTACATCATCTAGATCATTATAATCAAAATAAGTATGAGATGAAGTGTTTACCTCATTAGGAGAATCCTGTTGAGCCATGAAACATATGTTAGTAATCTCCTCATCTTCCTCATCCTCACTTGTGTTGCCATCCTAAGTGGCTTTGAAGCTCTTCCTCTTCTCTTTGTCCCTTTTCTTCTTCTTTTTTAACTTAGGACAATCATATTTGATATGGCTTTGCTTGCCACACTCATAACAAGTGACTTCATTTGATCTCTCTCTAGGATTAGGAGTTGTCTTTTTGAAGTTCCTTCTTTCTTTTCTTCTTCTAATGAGCTCTTTAGTCCTTCTAGAGAGCATTGCTAGCTCTTCTTCCTCCTTGTCACTTTCTTTTTCACTTGAATTAATCTCCACTTCCTTATCCTTAAAAGTGGACTTGAGTGCCAAGGCTTTCTTTTCATGTTTTTCAGATTTTTCTCATTGGCTCCTCATTTTCTTCATCTCCTCATCTTTCTTTAAGGCTAACTCATGAGTCAAAAGTTTGCTTATCAAGACATTCGTTGGCTCCTTCCCTATTTTTGGATTGGATTCTTGGATACTGCACACTTTAGAACCAAACTTTTCAAGAGGCAAAAACTTTAAAATTTTGGAGTTTACCTCATGATTTGTGAGAATCCTACCAAACTTCTTCATATTGGTGATGATTGCTAGGAGTTTATTGGTCATTTCGATGATGCTCTCATTTTCCTTCATCATGAATAACTCTTATTCCGTCACATACATCTGTAACCGATTGGATTTCACCAATGTGGTGCCTTCGTGATAGTTCTCCATGCCTTCTATATCTCATAGGTTGTTTGACAATGTTGTACTTTTTCAATCTCTTCTTTTGAGAGAGAGGTTGGTGAACTATGTGCTTCGTGAAAAATTGTTATAGCTTTCTTATTTTTGCCATTTTATCTTCTATGTGTTTTAACCCACTATTCTCTAGAAATGAGTTCTTCACTCTCATCCACCATTTTGGTGGGTGGCTTTCATTCTTTAACCACAACATCCCAAAGATCCACCACATCTGTATCAAGATAAATCTTCATCCTATACTTTTAATGAGTATAGTCAGCTCCATCAAAGTAAGGCTTGAGGTGTGAGTGGATTTCTTCTTGTGCCATGATCTTTGCTCACCCAATTAAGGTTTGTTTGTGAGACTTGGCTCTGATACCACTTGTTAGCCTAGGGCACCAAGAAAGGGGGTTTGAATTGGTGTTCAATTAAAAAATAAAATGAGAGATAAGGTGGTTAAAAAGTAGAGTAGAAAAAGAGAAAAATTGACATAAGTGTTTATAGTGGTTTGGGTGTTAACAAATCCTATGTCCACTCCCCAATTCTCTACAATTAGGTATTTCACTCAACTCAAATGGTGTTTCCAAGCTCACACCAAACTTTTACAACTTGTGTTTTCTAGGCTCACATAAAAACCTCTTACAATTGTTTTCAAAGCTAACACTAAAATCTCTCACAGTTGTTTTCAAGGCTCACACTAAACCCTCTTATAATGGTGTTTATTGCTCACACCAAACAATCACTAAAACATAATGAGAATTGAAAGAATGAGTAGCAAATTTGCAAGAGTTTGATTACAAATTAATGAATTCTCTTGCATTTACATTTGTTCGATGGAGTATTTATAGTCCATACCCACCAAAGAGATGTTAAACTAAAATTATTAACAAATCTCAAAGATGTGCTAGGCAGATTCAACATTTAATGCTTGTCAGGTTGAAGTCGCGGTCGCGAATTTTCAATTTCCATAGAAGAACTTCGTTTGTGTCTAACGACTAGTCCACGTGTCAGCTTTCTGTGGGTCATCCAGGAAAATATAGTCATTGTGTTCTAACCACTCTCAAAAGTCTCGTGAGATATTAATGCCTTGGGCGTGATTGATACCAAGAATTCCTCTGTTTGAAGAGAAAACTTCAATTGTTTGAGTTGCAGTCGTAAATAAACTTTTGGCCTCATGATTTTTGATCTTCAACAGACACTTGGGACACTTGGCAAGCTGTGGTTGTGGCTTTGGTTCCCCCCTTTGTCACTATGAAAGTCGCGGTCGCGACTAAGGTGTGACACACACCTCAAATTCTTCTATGACTAAGGCTTTGCCCACTTTGGGTCTGTCGCGACATGGAAGTTGTTCGTGAATTCCTCTTGCCTAGGTTCATCCTTCATTGTGACTAATTTGCAGTCGCGATTTATAATACACTCACCGCGATTTAAAATGAACTTTATAAGGTTAGAGATTTGGACTCCATTCAACTTCCAATGATAAAATCTAACTTATAATCTGTAAAACAACACTTAATGAAAACATTAAAATTGATCAATCTCTATTGTCAAGATCAAAAAAGGTTCATGACTTAGGTTAAATCAACCTAGTCCAACACTCACCTTCATCTTTAACACTTGAATTCGCTTTATCCTGATGTGTTTTTTATTCATATGACTATCTCTAACTTTTTGCCTAACACCCATTAACTCAACATCCTTGTCATCAGTCATTCTAGTAACAAATACACATATCTTATCAAATGTTTGATGTACCCTATATTCTAGAATCAAATCCTCATGTTTATCAGACTCGTTAATATTCACAGCAGAAGCACTTGTTTTCACATTACTACCTATATCAACATCACCATTACTATTGATTACTTGTACAAAAGGCTAATTGTTACTACGTGTTACCACCAACAAAAATGTTGTTGTTATGCTTAATAAAGAAATTCACAGTATCCTCAAATTTAAGCAATCCCACTATTTACATGACTGTCTTATCATCATCAACTCTCATAAATTCCCCAATTCTATGCCTGAAATAAAGACTAGCTATAATAGTGTACCAATAATCCTTTACATAAGTCATGACATTAAGGTATGACAATAAGTCCATATCTAAACAAGATGTATGACCCTCATTGTACCACTCTTATACTTCATCCCAACAATTACACCCCCATGATGGATAACTAGTTCAACTATGACATTGCTTATACCTAACCATATTTAACATTTCAATATAAATGAGACATTCCAACCAAAAAAAAAAAAAAAAAAACACATAATATAATACAAAACCTAACACCCTAACCAAAAACACAAACTTAAAAATTAATTTTTTCAAGGTTTAAGGTAAACAAATTAATATAATACAAACCTAAGTGTAGTAAACGAAAGATACCAGGGACCACAATCATAAACACACATAATAAACAACACAAAATAGGTCCACAACCATAAAGATATTACCTTTAAAGTCAGCAATAGTGTACTCTTCTTCTACTAAAATAGGTCCATAATAACTTAAATATTAAAGGCCATCATTGTAACTTCGATTACCCCACTTGATGTGAACAAAAGTAATTTTCATAAGAAATTCGCACAAAATGAAGAAGACAACTTTTGGTATCAGATCGATAGAAAAAGGAAACTTTTAGGTTTTTATTTTTGTTGTTTGTAATAGAAGAAGAAGATAACTTTTGCTTTTCGAATTTGTTTATTTTTGTTTTTTGAGTGCGTTAGGTGAATTTTTGAAATTAACCCTCATTCAAACTCTTAAAAAATCAAACCACTCTCATTACACAATGAGAGTGTTGTGATTACATAAGGAGTGAGCTAGGTGAATTTACGTGATAACATTTTGTTAATGAGGGAGGATCGATCCCAATAATAAAAGTGTAGGGGGATAAGTTATAAAAATAAAAGTGTAAAGAGTAAAATCAAAGAAATTGAAAGTACATAGGACACAATGTGCATTTTTCCTCTAAAAATGAAAGAAAGAGGTGGATAAATATTGTTGAACACAAAAGATGGTATTTTGGGATTTTATCTTATGTTTGGTGCTTATAAGGAAAATGAAGAGAAGTTAACCAATAGAGATGAAAAGAAAAAAAATTTAATTTCTTTCCTTTTGTTTTGATTTCTTATTTGCATAAAAGAAATTCAAATTTATTAAATATAAATTTACTATTATAACTCATTTAAACATATAACATATGAAAACAAACTAAGATGAATTAATAATTTAATATATCTTACAGTTTTAACAGAATTTTTGTAATATGTAATTACTCTCTAAAAGTTTATTGGAAAACATGTAATTTCTCTTAATTTTTCCTCTTATTTGTAAACCAAAAAAAGAAAATAATCTTAATTTCTTTTATTTTCTCCTCGCTTTTCTCCAACCAAATAAAGAGTTAATATCAACTTCTTTGACTACCAAAATAAGATTTGACTAATAACATAAAATTGGGTTTAAACTACATGATAATGGAACAAAATGTTAAAGATTAAATTTTAGAAAAATCCATAATTTTCATCCTGCACTTTTATGCTTTTTAACAATTGTCTCTTGTATTTTTATTTATCCATATTTAATTACTGCACTTTTATTTTAATATATAATTGCCCCTAATTTAACAAAGTGCGTAAATGGCGACATTGCCATCAATTTTCTTAACAAATTAGCTCTGCACATGTAAAGTGATAACACATCAGTGCCATTTGTCGACTCTGAAAGACATCCATTATCTGCATCTAATCTAGCTAACAAGTTAACCTCACAATAAACTTCAAAATTTGAGTCTGTCTTCTTCCTCTCCAATATGGTAGCAATAAAGATACAATCTTTACTTGAAAATCATAAAAAAAAAAAAAAAAAAAACCCAAGGAAGAAACAAAAAAATTCACATCATTACTTGGCCAAAATCAACCAATTTGAGAACCCCATCATCGGAAATCAACAAATTAATAAGTTTCAAATATCGATGCACGATTATATTACTATGAACAAAATATCCATACCATCAATCTCTTCACTTCTCCTAGACCAATCCCATTCTCCTTGTGTTTTTTTCCTTCCTTAATCACTGCCGCCAAATCGAACCTCAAGAACTTGAGCATGAGCATGACGTCCTCATCCTCCCTCCAAAAGTACTTGTGCAAAGCGATGACGTTTGGGCAATTGTGGAAGATTTATAATGCCTCAATTTCATGGAATGTCACTTGGTAGTCGTGGACCTCTTTTAGGGCCATGATTTGGTTGTCAATTGTCTATGATTTCAGGTCGAGTGTGTATGCTCTAGCTCTTTAGGTATGATTATGGTGATGGTTGTAGGTAGTCCATGTCGCATTTTGATCATGCCAATGTAAACTGATAATGATTTAATTGTTATATTACCAAAATAACCTCTCATTTTAAAAATATTTACTTCTTTTAATTTTTTAATATAGGTCGCATTTGTTAAATTAGTGTGTTAAGCAACAGTGACTCTCACTTAACATTGTGTGCATATCATGAGCATAACATCTGTTAAATTAAAGGTAATTGCATATGAAAATAAAAAGTGCAGGAATTAAATGTGGATAAATAAAAGTAAAGCGGGCAATTGTTGAAAAGCATGAAAGTATAGAGAGTAAAATATGGGTTTTTCCTTAAATTTTAGAAGTAGAGATGATCTTGTAAATTATGTTTACATAGGGACTAGATAGTAAATTTTCCAAAACCATAGAAGCGGGAACGCATAAAATTTCAAAAATCAGAACTCTTGAAACAAAAAAGAAAAAGCACCCTCTCTCTTTCGCCTCCAACCACCACCAGCAGCCACACATGGAAGAAGAAACCACCGCCACATCAACAATAATGGCAGACCTGGAAGAGATCCTCCTCAACTCTGACCAACTACTCTCCTTGTCAACTCTTCAAAATCTGCAATCCCTATTAGACGACAACAGCATCAGCAACAATGACCAACTCTTCAAATCCATTCCTCCTTCCTCTCTCCTCCCTCCTCTCACTTCCACCATTGACTCCGGCTCCACCAATCTCTCCCTCTCCGCGTCGAACGCATACCTCTCTCTCCTCTTATCTCCTAATTCCCCTGTTTTCTCTCTCTTCACCCCTATCTCCTTCCTCTCTCTTCTCCGCTCCCTCCGTCGCTCCCTCAAGCCTTGCTCCACTCCAGCACCCGAGTCCGCTTCCTCCTCTGGCTCTGGCGGGGCTCAAGCGAAGAAGAGAAAAGGGCGAAAGCCTAGTAATAATAGAAGGAGGAGGAATAATAATAATAATAGTGATGACGAGGGTCATTTTGGTAGTGGGGAGAGAGAAAGTGAGTTTCTTGATATGAGGTTGTTTTTTAGTGTAATGGAAAAATTGGGTTTAGTCTTGGATTTAATTCATCTCCATAGATTTCCAGATGCTTTAAAGTCTTTGATTCATACTGTAGTAGAGATTCTTGTTTTGGGCATTGAAATGGGGAGTAATTTGGTCCGGTTGATGGATCTGTGTTCCATGATTTTACGTCAGGTCTTGAAATCTGACCATGGACAAGAAGGGGAGACGGCCGCGGAGGTTTTGAAGTCTTTAACTCCATTGATTTTGGATGTTAAATCGCAGGCGAGGAGCTTTGCATTGGGATTCGTGAAGCAGTTGATAGTGGGTGTAGCTAAGAGGAATGATGGAGTGAAAAAAGCTGTGGTGAATTTGCCACGGTATTTAGCTCAAAAGGCGCCGGAGAAGGCGGAGCCTAGGGGCCTGGCAGTGGAGGCGATGATGGAAATCATTCGAGCTATGGAGTTGGAGGATCAAGTTAGGTTTGCTGAGTATGTTGTAAAAATGACACAGGGGAAAGCTAATCTTAGGCTTTTAGGGGTGGATTTGATATTGAATTTGATGATGGTGTTAAAAGATCCGTTATTGGATGGTGAAGCGAACAGCTCGTGGGGTTTTCGTTGCCTAGAGGCGTTAATTCTGCGTTGCTCAGATTCAAGTGGTGGAATTAGAGCTCGTGCGTTGTTAAATTTGGCTCAGTTGGTTGGGTTCTTGTCTACTGATGATAAAAAGCGTGGGGTTTTGAAAAAAGTTTTTGGTTTAGGGGAATTGAAGACTGAAAAAATGGAAGCTATGATAAATCATCTTTCAAGGACAAGGTGTGTGGATGAGAAGGCTAGTGTTAGAAGGGCCGCACTTGTTTTAGTTACCAAGTTGACTTCCATTTTGGATGGTACTTTTGATGGAGTTGTTCTCAAGACTATGGGAATGGCTTGTTCGGATCCACTTGTGAGCATTCGTAAAGCTGCAATTTCAGCTCTTTCAGAGGTTAGTCCACTGTGTTTTATTGAAGGTTCTTTTTTTAGCTGGTTTGTCCATTTTGTTTGTATAGGAGGCTTCGATATATGGTATTCTATTGTGCTTGTGCACTACCTATATACCTCTTGTTTCTGCAGGTGTGCCTCTTTTAAAATCTCAATCTCTGATAATGTAATTGAATTGCAGGTATTTAGATCATCTACAGATGAAATTGTGACAACTGAGTGGCTACATTCTGTTCCACGGTTAATAACTGACATTGAATCTAGCATTCAAGAAGAATGTGAGAACTTGTTCCTGGAACTGGTTCTGGATCGCATTTCAAGAGCTGGATCTGTTAGTACACTAAATAGGGAGACTGCTTTCTCTCATTCAAAATTGAGAGAAAAAAATGTTGAAAGGGAAACTGAGATGTTATTTTCTGAAGGAGTATTGGTTCTTTTGAAAGAGATTTGCAATGGTGAGGTGATACCTTGGGTGAAGAAAATCTGCTCAAGTCTGGGTAAGAAAAAAAGATTGAAGCCAAGATTAGCTGCCGCACTACAGTGTATCATAAGGACATCTGAGTCTACTTGGTTGAGTCATTCCAAACCAATAGAAAAGTGGACTGCCCCACCTGGTGCATGGTTTCTTCTATCGGAGGTGTCAGCTTATCTCCCAAAAGCAGTTGACTGGGAGTTTCTCCATCATCACTGGCAGCTTTTAGATAAGTTTGGAGTAGCAGGTGAGTTCAACAAGCCACCTGGCAAAGAAGAAATGCATGAAGGTGAAGAGGCCTCAGAATCCAGTTCTGTTGCATGGGCTGGGGATCGCGTTTTCCTCCTGCAAACAATCTCTAATGTTTCAGTGGAGCTGCCGCCTGAACCTGCTGCAGAATTCGCTCATAACTTGCTTAAAAGAATTGAAGAGTTCAGCATGCATTCAACAGAGGTATCTACAGCGTGCTAATCTGCATCTTAACTAGAAGTGATGCTTCTTGTGTTTCCTTCTTCTAATTTCCTTTATGGATAGTATAGTCACTTTCATTTATAAACACCTAATATTTGCTAAATGTGCATTGGGCAAGCTTAATTGATCTTTTGGGTTCTCCTGATTTCAGCAGTGGTTACATTTCCAACTTTTAGTAATATGTTTGATAAGCTGAAATTGAAAATATGACTTGTGCTTTGGTCTAAATTCTCCCTTTTCACTAAGCTCAAAACATGTTCTCTTTCATCACCATCTGGTTAATTTGAAGAATTGCTAGGAACTTCTCATTCTCTATGGATTTCATAATCCATGTGTGTTAGCTCAGTTATCCTGGTCAGGATTCAGTGAAGTGCTTTACCAGTGTAGGATGAGTTCAATAAAAAATTTGGCAGAAAACATAATGCTTAATGGTGCCAAGCCAAGCCCAAAAGCGGCCAACGCAAGCTTTTAGCATGCAGAGTTTTCTCATGGCATCATATGTATACACATTTTGCTCAATTGTTGTGTTTGACGACAGGTTAATGCTCATGTTAAGGCACTCAGAACATTGTGCAAAAGGAAGGCTTTGAATCCTGAGGAGGCTGATGCACTTGTCTTGCAATGGACACAGCAAGTTCTTGCTAAAGCTTCTAAAATCTTGGAGAAGTACATTTCTGGGGATTTAGAAGCAAATAATAGAACTAGTTTCTTCACGCCACCTAAAAGTGGAAGCAGAAAGAGCAAGAGATCAGCTGCTATGTGCCAATTGCTGGCAGAAGCAGTAACCGCAGTTTGCACCATTGGGTCTTTGGTTACTGTTTGTCCTTTAGCTGACGTCAGCACTGTTATTCCTTTACTATACACCATCATCACTTCAGGAAATTGCGACCACAAATTGAGTAAATTGCCAGGTCCTACAGTCTCTTTGAAACAGATAGCCCCCTCTTTGTACATTCAAGCATGGTTGACAATGGGGAAGATCTGCTTAGCAGATGGAAAACTTGCTAAGAGTTATATACCTTTGTTTGTGCAGGTTTGTTTGCTCCAACAAACACATCACTAGTATTATAGTAGGAACTTCCAAGAAACGTAAAGTTATATGTTACACTTCTTGGCCATTTCATTCCCTTGTTGTTATTCACTGTTCTCAGTGGCAGTTTTTCCATAACTTCTCAAAATCTCTCTTTATGGTTTGTGGAATTCACAATTTGGAATTGTAACATATGCTTGAAGTTCCTGGTAATTTGCATGCTTTCTGAACAATGTTAGAGCTCTTAGGAGATCTTTACTTCCTTCCCTTAACTCAACATGCCGTCACCACTTCTCTCTAAAGTTTGTCAGAACCTCTATCTTTCTTAAATTTTTTTAGCTCTTTATCTAGTACTCTACATGAGTTGGAACTGTCTATGCATCTGATATTGCAGGAGCTTGACAAGAGTGATTGTGCGGCCCTTCGCAACAATCTTGTTGTTGTTATGTCAGATTTTTGTGTTCGCTACACTGCACTAGTTGATTGGTGAGGCCTGTGCAAGTTTGACTCATTCCTTCACTTGGATATTCTACATTCGTTAAACTTAAATGCTAGAGCTAATTGCTAAGTGATAATATCTTTGCCCTTATAACATATTATTTTTTTGAGAACAGTTATATATCAAAGATCACCAAGTGTCTCCGTGATCCATGTGAACTTGTGAGAAGGCAGACATTTATATTGCTCTCCAGATTGTTGCAGGTTTGAGTTTCACTTTGTTTTTTTCCTTGCATTTCCTCCATAAAGACGCTCTTTAGTGAATGAACCTTTTTCATATTTTAATTTTATCACCTTGCAGAGGGACTATGTAAAGTGGAGAGGAGTACTCTTCCTTCGCTTCCTTTTTTCTCTTGTTGATGAGTCAGAAAAGATAAGACTGCTTGCTGATTTCCTCTTTGGGAACATTCTAAAAGGTAAATAGGTATTTAGAACTCATCTGATTTACATGATCATAGAAGATAATGAGATTTGTGGGTTTTGATTAATGTGCACAATATATGGGCAGTCAAAGCACCACTTCTAGCTTATAACAGTTTCGTGGAAGCCATTTATGTTCTCAATGACTGTAAAGCCCATAGTGGACATAGTGGATCTAAGGATTCACGGATGGAGAGCCAGCTTTTTTCCATTAGGTATGTGCCTCTAGTATTCTTTTACTGGATGGAAAAGATTATGTGGTGCAAAAAGGATTTTATATCTAGTGACTACTATCTCCAGGGGTAGTGATGAAAATTCACGGTCTAAACGAATGCACATCTATGTTTCTTTATTGAAACAAATGGCTCCAGAGCATCTCTTGGCAACATTTGCAAAGTTATGTGCTGAGATTCTCACAGCTGCATCAGATGGCATGCTCAACATAGAAGATGTCACAGGACAATCAGTTCTGCAGGTAATGCTCCTATGCCCCATCTAACCATGCTGCTCTTCCTGTGCACTTTGGGAGAACGTTAAATTGCAATCCTTTGTATTAATGTGCTTGTCTAGACAAAAGGGATTAGTGATTATCACATCTAATTAAAGGGTGCTGCCATCATTTCACCAGATTGTTAGTGACAAATTATTTCCTCATTTCTTAGTGAAATGGTGGTGGAACTTCTCATCCATCTGTCAATTTGTCTCTGTAATCTATTTTCTTAAATCTTCCTACTAAACTGTGGGTGCAGGATGCTTTTCAAATTCTTGCCTGCAAAGAGATCCGAATTCCATGTGGCCGTGGATCTCAGACAGATGCAGGAGACATAGAGGAAGAAGGTGGAGATGGTGGAGCCTCTGCAGCAGCTGCCAAAGGAAGGGCTATTACTCAAGCAGTAAGGAAGGGCCTTATCCAAAACACTATCCCCATCTTTATAGAGCTCAAACGGCTAATGGAGAGCAAGAACAGCCCCCTCGTAGGTTCTCTCATGGAATGCCTTCGGATTCTTCTCAAGGACTACAAGAATGAAATTGATGAAATATTGGTTGCTGATAAGCAACTCCAGAAAGAGCTTATTTATGACATGCATAAGTATGAATCAGCCAAGGCCAGGGTAACAGCTGCTGAGGCTGTTGCCACCATGCAAAACTCTTGTAGCTTTGTTTCTCCTGATGCTCCAAACACTGCAAGCAGAACAAATGCTCAGACTAAATTCACTGAGAAGTTGCATAATGATTCAAGAATTGCTTCAGCAATGGCAGATGCAGCGGCTGCTGCCACTGCTCGGTCTGTGCTCAAAGAAGTGAACAAGGGGACAAGGACACCACCACTTAGTTCCCTCAACGTGCCAAAACTCAAGTCAAACACGGGTGCTGGTAGTGCTGGAACTGATCGACCCTTGGATGTATTAGAATCTTTGAGGAGAAGACAATGTTTCAGTTCTGATGATGAAAACTGATGTATTTTTCCTATACAGCAACACATTCCTTAAAAAAAACTTAGGTCTTTAAACCAAAAACAGAAGAGTCAACGGCGATACAGAACTAAGGTGACTATGATTTCTCTTGTAAATTCTGTATACAAAGTCTACTAATGAATAACAAGTAACAGTTCCTTTATGGTAAACATTTGGTTTACAACAATATTATGTACATAACTAATCCTATGCCATGCTCATTAACAATATTATAGACAGCTGGTCTCCGTTTTACAAGTTCGGAAATATGTAAAGAGTATGGAGCTCACAGTTTGAATTCTTGTTGATTGCACTATGATGTGCTTCGATTCTTCGTCTTCTCCTTACCCCATTTCGATCCCACTTTGTGTCAGTTTTTATGACATCTGAATGTCAGGTGACTATCTTATTATATTGTAGAGTGACAAACAACATACCAGCTAAGCTTTTTGGTGTGACAAAGTGTATAGAAAACTTATGGGCTACAACTAAAATCCACCTAAATGAGAATTGGTCCAATTAAATTAGGGATCCCAGTGTCAAATGCATCCATTCAATCGAATGGGTTTATAGCAAGTGCAAACAAATTGCCGATCCCAAATAATGGGTTAATTACTATGTGGTTTACCGTAATTAGCTAAGTCAACTTTCACTATTTAACTGAAGTAGTGATTGCAAGGTTAGAATTTGAAGTTTTTTTTTTTTATTTATTGTTAACCAACTGTTGCATATTTAATCCTATGTAAAAGCTACTTTTTGACTAGTTAATGTAAGAAGTATGGTCTCTTACCTTATGTCATACCTTGTAGACAATATTCCTAGAATTAAGAAGTAAGTATGAACTCCTTAACTTCTAAGTTATGTAAGATTTATATATATGAATATAAGCTCATTGAGTTATGTTCTCTCCTTCAATTTGTCAGAGCTCTTTGATCGCAGTATGTAGAGAGAAAACAAGGGAACCCACCGAAATTAACCATATTTCAAATCAATTTTTTTCCCATAATTTATATTAAAAAAAAATTTATAATCACTCGAGAGGGCAAAAAATAAAAAAAAAAACCTCTTACCTCAAGATTAGCTATTGGCAACAGAAATATCAAACTAATCCTAGATCTAAGGACAAGGGAAAATCCCATAATGAACTGCCACCATCAAATTTAAAAACACAATGTTGGATACATATATAAATTAAGAGAGGAGTTTTACCGACTGCAAGCAAATGGAACGCCAACCACAAGCTTGCCACACAAGTACAGCTTCAAAAATCCTAACAACAATTGTATATGAATTTGTAGTTAAAAGTCTTGGGACATTACAATAAAAATACTTCCAATAAAACATAACGTGACCTTTATATATATATATATATATAAAACTAAACAAGCACATCACCAAAAATGGGAATGACAAGATATATCTTTCAAGCGCCATCCAAATATTGTCAGACCTGTCTTAGAACCTTTATAATCATCAATGCAACAGTGCTATAATGCTTCCTGAACTTATTAATGGGCTTGGGTTTGTTCTTGGTGTCTAAAAACATGTATCACTATAGCCACAAATGCCGACATATTCACCCTGGGATCCACATATTGGTTCTGTTATTTGAGTGAGAAAATGTAATCCATATTTCTACAGAGGGATAAATCTGTTGAGAAACTGGCTGAGGACAAGTCTATTGGCAGGTGCACCTTGTAGAAAACAAAAGAGACTACCAAGTCATTTCCAATTACAAGAAGATAAATGCCAAATCAAATTTTAAACAAAAAAAAGAAATGCAGCAAGATTTATCGATGTTTAATGCCTAAGATAAAATGTAATGGCTTTATAAGTTCAATAGCTAAAATATAAACCACTATTGCATAAATCAATTCAATAATATTCTGGAGTCAAATGCCAATAACATAGAAGTTAACAATGGTTGGCAAAGATGAAATATGATGAAGCGTTTCCTCTTCCAATCAGCAACAAACATGATGTCAAAAAATCCAAGGTCCCATTACTGGGAATGACACAAAATTGTAATTAGTTTAACATAGAACAGAAAACAATTAATAATTCTAGAAAGGTAAGAGCATAGCAAATCCTGCTCATTTTAGATGCTGATTTGTTAGTGCAAATGCAGCACATAGCAAACTGCAAGCCATATAGGCTTCTAGATCCTTAATCCTTCAAATAATTGCACGAGATCAGATATTACTACAAAATAATTAAATTTGCATGTTTATTCTTTATATATTTTCTTATTTTTATATGTTCAAAATTAAATTGAAACTTACAAATCTAAATTTTTATAGCTTCAAACATTAAAACAGCAATTATAATTTCAGTTATGTGATTTTGTAATCTAAATCCTAGATTAAATTTGAATTATAATTCTAGTCCAATTTCAATTCTATTACTTTATAATCCAAACATCAGAATTATAATTTTAACTCTTTGTAATTCTGAATTTCAATTGCAATTCTCACATCCAAACCATTCCTAAGTAAAATAAAATTTTATAGTTTTAATCTATTTTGCCAAATGCAATGCCACTGAAATATCCAGGGCCTCTACAAACAGTTTGGAGGGGACCATCTTTAAACATGTAATTCCATCAACAATCTTCTTCCTCCTATTGGTTACCAAGATGGCAATAGCCGCCTGATTCCTATTGTAGCTAAGATCCACTTTGACATGAACAACATATTGAAAACTAGCTGAGATTGCTTCTCATGCAATCAAATTTATTTTAAATCGGTATAAGGTTGATAAGATTAAGATCTAAGAACTCATTAGTCATACTGACCCGCAATTTAGCAGTAAGTATGGATCTAAATGTTTGCCTTTAAAGATGGCTTCATTCCTTGCGTCCCAAATAACCCCAACAAGAAGCCAATTCTTGTCCAAATGTTAGATGATGGTCTACGTTTCCAAGATTTCCACCATTCACTCATGGTAGTATGGTATAGGACATTTGGAATATAATGCAAATATGAGGCAAACCAAACTCTGGCTATACATGGGCATAATAAGAATATGAGCAGTGTTAGAAGGATCAAGTTGATCCGGATCTATGAGGATAAATAGGTAATTTTAGCACAAAATTGATGTGCATTGATAACACTAGCCCTTAAATAGATTGTAGCACCTCAAACGTTTCATGGCTGCACTCTAACAAGTGGAATCTTGCTTGCAACTCTATCCTTTTATCGACAAACGGGGAATCGAGAGGACAAGGGTCTTTCGTTAGTAGTGAACCCAAGGTGTGGCATCCAATTGGACCATCGAGGGATTTTTTTAGGCCTTGTGCAATTTCAAAGCCCTTAGTCCAAAATGGTGGTCATTGGGGGACCAAAAGTGGGACAGTACATTGGTACCATCCCTAAGAAATATGAAGTCACCATCCGACTTTAGTCGAGACAAGAATCTAGGGAAGATAAAATATGAACATAATCTAAGTCAATTAGAAGACCTATTTCATCTTCACCTCATTATATATCGAGTTCAAAAATTAGATACAACTTAAAGAAGAGGTTAGGCACCCCCCAAACTGCCCGAATATTGGGATTCGGCCTTCGAACATCTTTGGTTCACTTTTAATATTTTAGTTGAGTTATTGATTAGTCCAATTAATGCCCTAGACATACATCTCATCCACACATAACATTCATAAAAGGGGATGGGGATCATGCATTCATCCATTCACTCATGTTATCAATCATGGAAAAAGGGCAACTCCCAAGTTCATGGTCTCATCTCAAACAATCACACCTACACCTAAAGGAAGAAACAAGTTAGCAATGAATTAACACGAAAGCAAATAAGCAAGAAAAACTTAAAGTAAATGTATAAGGGCATCAAGCTCCATGATGATTATCGTACCATAACTTCATAGTCAAGGATCCTAACATGTATCTAAGTCCATGGTCATCACATTTTACCATCACATACCAAAATATATAGCTTGCAACACACATGTACAATTGCATGAATCATGAATAACAGGAAGAACATGAACACATACACATAATGGTAAGCGTTTGGAATGCATTGGATAACTTTGAGGCAAAGATTCACCTAAATGAAGTTTTAGGATTATTGAACTCTCATTCATTTCGCTCATACACAGTTAGAACATTTAAAGTATAACTTAACATTACACAAGTTAGAATGCCCACACCAAACTAAGAAATCAAAGAACCAAGGAGACACTATTCATATGGTGAGCACATGAACTCTAACACAAAGAGGGCTATCAAAGTCAAAGAAAACTTAAATCCTTCACTTGATCATTGCCACAAAGTGACAAAACAAAACCAAAAATAAACATAATTTTTATGATCAAAGAAGAGAAAACACAAAAGTATCTTTAAGTGGGAAAAGCATAAAAAGTCTTTTTGAAAACCAATAAAACTACTTTTTGAAATGAATAAGGGTCCTTGGTCATTAGACCTCACCTTATTTTGTTATTGAAGTCACCAAACATCCCTAAAAATATCATTAAAAGCAAAAAATTAGAAAGAAATAAAGAAAAAGAATCTTTATTGTTATGTTGCTGGAAACCTGGGCTGTACAACCATGGATAAGGGTTGTACAGCCCAAAAAAGGGTTGTACAACCCTCATTTTCTAGGTTTCAAAAATAGAAAATGAGATAGAAAGGGGAAAGAAGAGGAAGGGAAAGGGGTTCTTAGGTGAGTTCCAATGATGTCTTTGCCCTTAGAAACATAATGATAAATTCAATATTCTCCAAAGATGCTAGGGGAATACACAAACAAGAAAGTAAAAGCCTTGGTTCTACCTTGGAATGGATGGGGTGAGGTTAGGGCTTAGGTTTTTTATGTTTAGGGATCTTTGAGAAGTAATTTTTGTACAGTAATCTTAGAGTTTCCAAGCCTCCCTTTCTTTAAAAATAGGGGGTATTTATAGGTGTTGGGTGAGTGTACAGTACCAAAAATAGTTTTGGTTGCACTATGGATATATCCAATCACAAAGAAGGAGATGAACGTACTAGAATTAGGTTTACATGAGGGTTGTACAACCAAGAATGAGTTGTACATGCATATTTTAGAGTTGTACAACCTAGGGCTAAAAGAGGAAGCAATTCCAAAAGGTTATGAGTATTAAGGTTTAAGGTAAGCTGTACATCCTTATTTATAGGGTTGTACATTCTTGTTTTGGGTGGGTTGTACATCCATGTTTCAGTGGGATGTACATCCCTCTAAGCAAGATTGTTCTTGGATTTTATTTTGGGCTTTGACTTGATTTTAGGCTTCGTTTAAGATTTTTTTAAGGTCTCCCAAGGTCTTGTTTCTCTTTCTTTGATTTTTTTATTGCATCTTGGGGAATAAATTCGATGGTTTTTATCATCAGGTTTGCATCCTAAGATCCAAAATCTGATGCTTACATATATTTTGAAATTTGAAATTTGAATTTGTAATTTTTTATACAAATCATTTATTGTATTTATAGTTTCTATACTTTCAACTATAACATTAATTATTTTTTCATTAATATATCAATTTATTTTTTCTTCTTAAAAAATGTTGATATCTCTTTCTTTTTCTCCATCTATTTTTCTATCTTCTTCTTTGTTTATATACTATCCGTAGACATAATCATTTCTTGAGTGAATTCTAACTTTTTTCATATTATACATTTCATTATTAATGAAATGAATGGTCAATGATAATAAAAAAATAAAAGAAAAAAGTTTTATGTTATATTTGAAGACATTGAACCTGGAAGTAAAGCCAAAATGAGGAAGAATCCAAAAATTTTAAGATGAGTTTTCTTGAGAGAAAATAAAATTTTATTTTTGTCATTTAGAAGTTCTAATGATCACGTTTAAAATTATGACTTTTTAGAAAGAAAAAAATGTATTAAAAAATCTTCACTATTATGGTTGTGATGCAAAGAAGGAGCTTTTAACTTTAAAATAATTGCATATTAAAAAGAAACATGAAGTCGTCATTTTGTTAGCTATGTAATGTGGGTGATTTTCTATATGTGTATATATTAGGGATTGTGTTTCGATCCCAATTATAGTTTCTAATTCTTTCGTAGGGCTATTTTTTATTTAATTTTTACAATCATAAGTGAAACCTATTAATTTACTTATACTAATATTTTATTAGGGAGATTCAACATATTTTGAACCTATTAGGGTCATACATTCAGAATTAAGAATGAGTATATTTCTATTTTAATAGAAAATTTTATCCAATTGAACTAATTTATTTTTATAAGATTTTTTTATAAATTTAGTTCAATTTTTCAAAAGAAATTAAGTATTTTCTGAAACTTTTAATTTTTTTGAAATTAATTTTCTTTGATTCTATTTGACTAAGCTATTCATCATTAACATTAATTTTTTTTGAAATTTAAATTCTTTGTTTCTATTTGTCGCTAAAATTAAAATTTTTTAGATTTAAATTCTCTCAATTATTGACTAAGTTATTCATTGTCAAAATTATTTTTTTTTTTTTTGAAATTCAAAATTTTCAATTCTATCAAACTAAACTATTCGTCAGCAAAAATTATAGATTCATAAGTGGTGCACTATATGCATTTACCTTTGAAAATATAAGCGCATTTAGTAAGATACACATCAATCTACTATAGTAAATTGCGCTAATCGACTATAGTAAGCATACATAAGCTTGTTTGATTTCAGCTTCGAATCGTAATCAGATTACTACTTGCGATTTTATTCTTAAAAAGATTCAAAATTACTAAAAAATTAGACTAAATTCTTAAAAAATAGAAAAATCACCAATTTCAAATAATTATTATAATTTTCTTCATGATGGGACAATAATTCTATCGAATTGTATCTCATGATATCCTAATCAACCAAATTCTTAAAAAACACACAAAATTAGAAAAATCTTTGATTTTATATAATTATTAGAAATTTCTTAAAAAATAATAAAATTAGAAAATTCTTTGATTTCATATCATTATTTTAATTTTTTTTGAGATCGTACATAATCTTATCGAATTGTATCTTGCAATGTCCTAATTGACTAAATTCTTAAAAAACACTAAAAACTAAAAAATCTTGGATTTCATTTAATTAATTATTAGATTTTTTAAAAAAATTAAGAAAATCTCTAATTTTGTATAACTATTGTATTTTTGTTTGAGATTAAACATAATTCTTTCGAATTGCTTCTTGTGATGCTCTAATCCATTAAATTCTTTAAAAAAAATAAAATATTAGAAAATCATTGATTTTGTATTTTTATTAAAATTCTTAGAATTTTCTTAACAAACGCTTAATATTGCGAAAACCTCTAATTTCATATAATTATTATATTTTCTTTAAAATCAGACATAATTTTATTTAATTGATAGTCGTGATGTCTTAATCGATTAAATTATTAAAAAACACTAAAAATTAGAAAAATCTTCGATTTTACATACTTATTAGAATTCTTAAATTATTAAAATTTTCTTAATAAATTAAAAAATTAGAAAAATTACCGATTTTATATAATTATTGTAATTTTCTTCAATACCTGACAATAATTCTATCATATTGTTACTTTCAATACTCTAATTATCTAAATTCTTAAAAACACTAAATATTAGAAATTTTTTCAACTCGTATACTTATTATAATTTTAAATCATTAAAATTTTCTCGAAAAACACTAAAAAATAGAAAAAGCGTTGAGTTCATGTAATTATTATAATTTTCTTTGAAATCAAACAATAATTCTATGGAATTGCTACCCACAATGCACTAATCAAATAAATTCTTCAAAAAACATTACATATTTGAAAAATCTTCAATTTATATATTTATTATAATTCTTAAAATTATTAAAATTTTCTTAATATAATTTATATATTTATTATAATTCTTAAAAACATTACAAATTAGAAAAATCTCTATTTTTGTATACTTATTAGAATTTTTAAAATTATTATATTAGATTGATACTCATGATACCTTAATCGCTTAAATTATTAGACAAACACTTCAACAATATAAAATTCTCTGAATTCATATAATTTTTTGAAGTATTAAAATTATTAGAATTATCTTATTACACTCTTAAAATTACGATTTCATATAATTGTTAATTTTTTAAAATTATTATAATTTTGTCAATATAATTATTAGAATTCTTAAAATTATTAAAATTTTCATAGTAAGCAAAAAAATTAGAAAAATAGCTGATTTTATATAAGTATTATAATTTTCTTTGCGATGGAAAAAATTATATTGGATTAATACTCACGATGTCCTTGTTGCTTAAATTATTAAAATACACTATGGATTAGAAAATTTTTTGATTTTGTATATTTATTAGAGGTCTTAAAATTATTATAATTTTCTTAATATACACTTAAAATTAGAAAAATCATTCATTTCTATAATTATTATAATTTTCACCACGACCAAATATAATTCTATCTCATTGATATTTACGATTCTCTTATCACTTAATTATTTTAAAACACTAAAAATTAGAAAAATCTTTGATTTCATAAACTTATTAAAATTCTTAAAATTATTATAATTTTTTTGATAAACATTAAAAATTAGAAAAATCTCTAACTTCGAATACTTATTATAATCCTTAAAATTATAATAACTTTCCTGATACATACTTAAAATTAGGAAAATCACAGGTTTCGTAAAATTATTATAATTTTCTTTGTGATAGAAAATAATTCTATCGGATTGATACTCGCGATGTCCTAATCGTTTAAATTATTAAAAAACACTAAAGATTAGAAAAATTTTCAATTTCATATATTTATTAAAATTCTTAAGATTATTAGAATTTTCTTAATAAACGCTAAAAATTAGAAAAATCTCCAATTTCATACACTTATGGTAATCTTAAAATTATTATCGTTTCTTAATATATACTTAAAATAAAATACATTTATTATTGTTCATAAATATTAAGAAATTGAAAATTATGCAACAATAGAGAGAATTAACTTAAGAAATGAAGGAACTAGTATATGAAGAAAAATGGTAACCTATTTTACTCTAGTACTTACTAGGTTCCCTCAAATATTTATAAGGGTATTATTATTTTTATATATTATTGATGCGCATTAAATACATACCAAGTTGATCTTGTACCATTTCTGTAAGAATATCTGTTTAACTATTTCCACTACTTCCCAGTAGAATGGGCACTTATTAAAATAAATAACACCTCTGCTATTTAGAACCTGCCCCATTGGAATGCTATTCCTTTAGACTTTTCATTAAAAAAATTTTAATTTTTGACGAAAGATTTATATTACAGATAAATTTCCAAAAAGCAGGGCTAAATTTTTCAGTGGAATATGGACCTTAACCTATCTCTTATAAGAAAATAAGCAGATTTGATAGTGAACTTCTCAAACCCGTTAGGCGATCATATCCATTTATCTTGCTCATTTAGGACACCCAATGGGTTACAGGGGAAATATACGGAGCTAGAGCTTAGCAATTCCAATTACTATCATTCAAAATATTACAAACCATACTAATTTGACATTGAAGAGGCCTAGGAGACATTAAATGGAACAGAGGCTGGGAAGTAATCTGTTGATGGTCCATAAAAAGATGGATTTACGATCACTTATTTGTCCTATACTCTTTCTGTTACTTAATAGATATTATTTAAGGTTTTTGCATATATATTAACATTTGTATTTAACATGTGTTATTGTATATAAAAAAAAATTATATTATCTTCAATTAATTATTTTTATAAATTATTATATACTTTAAAAAAATAATTATTATAAAAGAGAGAAATAATAAAATTAAAAAAAAATTAATTAATATTCATTGATAATTATAAAATATTAAATATTATGAAATAAAAATTTCTCTTTAAAATAATATTTTCTTTGAAAAAGAGGAAATAATTTTTAATTTTAGGATATGTTTAGCGGCTAGAAGACTTCTCCAACCCCGATAAGGCCTAGCACCTGGGGTT
>CATIWR010218429.1:0-31186 GCA_949677035.1 Omphalea diandra
ACTTGTGTATATTAAATACATATGGGATTATATATGTATGATGAATAAACCTTAATGTGTATGCATTTCTGAACATGAAATGCCATGATTTGCAACTGAAGACGATAGTTACAGTTGGTGGTATCAGAGGATTCAAGCACACGCGGGGCCGACGGGCAAATCCCAGATGTTGAGTGCTTTGATAGGTACCAGCTGTAGCCACGTTGTGACATTACAATTTATGGTATCAAAGCTGATTTACAAATAAGAATAATGGGCATCATAGTTATTGGTTTGACAAAGATGTTACAATTTTGGTATCAGATAGGGCTTAAGCATATGCGACGCAGACGTGCAAATCCCGGTGTGTATGACATCACGGGGCCGACGGGCAAATCCTGGATGTTGAGCGCTCTAATAGGTACCGATTGTAGCATTACAGATTGTGGTAGTAAAAAAAAAAAAAAAAAGCTAACATTCAGTGGTATCGATGGTCGTTACATTTATTGGTATTAGAGCAAATATGAATACGATCATTACAAGATTCACCTAGGAGGTAAGCAAAAGAAACCCAAAGGAGGAAAAGACATCTTAGAAGAAAGATGGGGAGGCTATAACATATTTCTTCATTAACTTGTGATATGAAATAAAAACAACAATCATAAAGAAAATAAAAAAGAGAAAATAAATAGATCTCACTAAGTGGAAAACATGAAAAAGGCCATCTAGGCAAAAGTTAAGGAAAAAAGTAAAAGGAGAGTTGAAAATTATTTGGTTAAAAAACGTAAAAAGGCTAGTCAATACTAAGTAATATATTTTGCCACCAGACATTTCATAAAAGCATTTACATTGAATAAATGAGAGCATGAGATTATAGTATAAACATACGTGAGAATGAGCAACCTACATCCCTCTACCCCCCCTCTAAAAAAAAAACAACATAAAAAAAATGAAAAAGTGAAAAAGCTTGCTAAGTTGGAAATCCAAAAGGGTGGCTTAGGCAAAAGTTATAACTAAAAATAAAAAAAGAAGAAGAAAAGATAAGAGCTTGCCAGGTTGAAAAACATAAAGATGTCTTAGGAAAAAGTTAGAGTAGCCTGCTAAGTTAAAAACCCAAAAGGGTGACTTAGGCAAAATTTAGGGCATAAAAAGAAAAAAGAAAAAAAAGAGAATGAAAATAGAAGGGAAGTAGATAACCACCATCAACCTTTAGCACATATCTAGGAACCCATGATCTATATGCATAGGCATGTGTCAGAGTATTCTCTTGGGTTTAGCAAGTGCCAGACACTAAAGAGAGCTCAAGATCATTGGCTTTGAAGGTAAGGGTGCTAACTTTGACAAGCTACTAATGATACTAAAATTTTGTCATGTGTTTCATTTGACTTTCAAGTTTTAGGATTTTTGACATCTTTACATGGTTAAGTTCTATAGTTCCCCTGATTATTTTTGTTTTTTTTGTGTTATAAAGATTTTGCATTATATCATGGTTCATGTATTGGGCATTGTATGCTATGTGAGGGTGTACAACTAATTTTATTTTAGTAATTATTTCATTTTGATACTATAGAGGGCAAGAAAACATACGTAATAAGGGATCATTGGCTTCTTGAAGCATGAAGAGAAGACACAAATAAGGTTCATAGTGTAATTTAACCTAAACCTCCCTAAATTAATAAAGGTAAATTATCTCCTATCGATGTAAATATATAAGAAAATTTAGAGAAGACACAAATAAGTTTTCATGGTGTAATTTAACCCAAACCTCCCTAAATTAATAACGGTAAATTCTCTCTTATTGATGTAAATATATAAGAAAATTCATTTATAATAAAACTAATGTAGTCCATTTCCTTCTTTTTAGGATGCTATCATAGAAAGCCAATAAGCCTTTAGTAAAGTCATTAAAGATGGCAAATAAGATCAATAATTATACTAAAAGCTATAAAAACTAAGAGGGATATGCCTTAACGAGAGTCAAATTGAAGCCACTACAAGCATCCTAGATAAGCATAAGCTATAATAAATAAGCAACCAATTTGACGCTTAAATATCCTTTCAGTCTTTCTCATTGTTCATCTCCTAAACTCATAAGATGGTGTAGTTCCTTGCATAGATGGTATATATGACTTTAACATCAAGTTTCCTTTCTCCCATTATGAGAGAGGTTGTGAGAAGCATGTATGAGGCTAAAAGCATAGAAAAAAGGTGCTTGCATAGGCGACATAAGCCTTATGAGGAGTTTTAACAAGTTAGTCCTTCATAGCATTTAGGTTGCATTCTAGCTGCTCAGTTGTGCTATAAGGCATCTTGCATGTGGGATATGGGAGGTCATGTAGGCATAACAAAGTGAAAGTAAGGAGTAACACCTTGTAATCAAGGAAGAGTTTACATATGTGACAGTCTTAGAGTAAAGGACACTCGAAGGTGGTGATAATGTTGGACTAAGCTATAAATTTGACCAAATAAGACCATGAATGAGGAAACAAGTGGCGAGAACATCTATAATGTCCCTAAGAATGACACATAACAAAAGCTCAATAATTGGTGGAAGATTAGACTATGAAGTTATGCCATTTATGTCTTGAATGTTGGAAGGCTTACCTTTTATGGCTTTGCAAGCATGTGGCTTCATGTTAATAATTATTGTTACATTAACAATTAATTACAAGTAAGCACAAAAGAGAGGGACCAACAACAACAACAACTTTTTTTGGCATGGTGGTATGTAGGGGAGTTGAGAAGCTGTTGTGCCATGAACCTTGCATATGTGTCCTAAACACCATCTCTCAAAAATTAGAGAAAAGAGCATCACTAAAAGTAAAGAGACCCTCTCATTGAGATACCACATATACTTATCTAGATGCCACAAAGCACTTTTAAGTCCTAATACTCATTAAAAGAAAACATGTAGCGAAACCATGCATCAGAATCACCTTAGGGCATAGTCTCCATTTGTAAAGGAAGTAAATGAGTAAAGAAACCCATGTATGCACGCATGAATCATTTTTTTTTGAACCAATACATGTTTTGTTTCTTTTTAGGCCTTTTACCATATCAAGAATCAAGGAACCTAATATTTTTCAAAGAAAATGAAAATTCTGAGCTCTGACTCTTTTTATGTGCCCACCTTAATTATAAAGAACACTTGAAGGAAAAACATGAATAGTATTAGGGGCTATAAGGATTAGGCTAAATAGGAACTCATGTTTAAATGCTCAGATATAAAAGAAAAAAGAATAAAAGAAAAGAAAAAGGAGAGAAAGAAAGGAGACAATACAAACAAGATGATAATAGTACAGGTTGAGTGATACCATGACGATCCTCAGTTAGCTAACAATAACTAGTACTCCATGTAGTAGTGTAAGAGAGGCAATGCCACCCAAATCAAACTTAGCTATACTAAACAATTCTCCTGAAGGAGGTAAGAAAAGCATATGTATAGTGTTTAAAGAATTAAAGAACAACATGGTGTTGAGAGAGTAGAAGAGAAAACATTAGGCTAATTGATCAACCTTACAATCTTTACTTGTTGGCTACTAGATCCTATCATATATGAGGCCTTATAGGAAAATGTGCTTGGAATCTTTAGTAGAAGTATAACTTTAGCAATTAAATAAGGTATTGCTTCTTCTTTAGGGATAGAATGAGTGTGTATAAAAAGTAGTCAATGGGATAAGGTCCCTTGAGTAAAGCTAGTAATTGCAAGAAAATGATACTGAGTTGGCGGAAACCTTTGTAGTATGAAGGTAAAATGCATAAATAGTGTCCATCCACCATTCCCAGTGTTGTGTCAATGATGAGAATGTTTGTAGGACATGTAACCTAAGGCATTGGTCTCATTCTTCTACTTTGAATGATGTGTTTTGAATGATAACAAAATAATAACAAAGCCTTGAAAAGTTCTAATGATTGTATTTTAATGTTTTTGTATCCTATGAATAGGCTCGATGAATGATAAAGGGGGAGAATGCATTCAATGGGCATTAAACAATTCCTAACAGGCATTAGAATATCATAACAGGCATTGGACACATGCTCAGACATGAGCTATGCACTCTGGACCTCGTCATAAGCATTGAAGTTTTACAATGGGCATTGAGTTAGACCTAGCAATAGGCATTGGAAAAGTGTTATAGTTTGGGCTATAGACTCTAGACCCTCTAATGAGCCACACTCAAAGCTCAACAGGCATTGAAGGAGTTTCCAATGGGCATTGTGAATTCACCAACAACCATCGAAACATTTATGTAGTTTTTGAAAAACAGAGCACCAAGTTCTTGCCATTTAGAAAATCAACAATTGGCATTGTTCTTACTCCAATGAGCATTAACAACCATGTAATAGGTGTTGAGAAAATGCTACAGATGCCCAAAATGTTTTGGACCATCTAGTAGGCATTATGAAATTCACAATGGGCATTGAAGAAATCTCCAATGGGCATTAAGAAACTAATAATAGGGGTTGGAATTATTTATTACAAGAACATCAAGTGTTGCTGAGAATCAACGGGCGTTGTCATCTCTAATTGTTAGTTTTGAAGAAAGCTGTTAGATTGAACATATACTATTCTAACAACTAGTTTGAAGTTCTGCTATATAAGGAATATTTTAGAAGACTAAAAAAGATTGATGAAACTTTAGAGAACATCTATAATCAACTAGAAAGCATTTAATAAGTTCTTTAAACCTTTTGGTGTTACTTTGTATTTAGGTAGAGTGAGGATTGTTTTTGTAACTCTTTGAGAGTAGGTTTTCTTGAACACTAAAAGTGTAATTACTACCTAATTTGATAGACGTTGACACTGTTTAAAAGGTTGGTATTGTACCTTAGAAACATACCAAGAGTTAGGTTGACTCTTTTATTCTTTGTTAAAAGGGAGTAATTGTAAAGGTTGTCATTAAGCTTGAAAAAGGGAAGGTTCTTCCTTAGCCTGAAAAAGAGAAGGTTCTTTATTAGCCTGGAGTAGGCACATTGCAAAACCACTATAAAATCTCTATGTTTGCTTTGTGTTTATTGCTTTCACAATTATGTGTTTGTTTTTTTATTTACAAACTAATTCACCCCCTCTTGGGTTACCTCATCTCCATCCAAACACCCAACATGTTGTTATAGTTGTTGCATCAGGCTTGAGCTAAGTGATATAAAGGGTGCTGATGAATCTAACTACTATATGCTCTTACACTATTCTTGGAAGCTTAGTATACCATTGCCTCATTATATGTATGCTCCCTCTTTCTTTTGATAAATAAGGATCAAGTTGCAAAGAAAATTGAATAAATCAAGATTTGAGTTAGAGCAAAGAAGAGTAAATATGGAAAAAGGAAGATGGACAAGATAGGTAAAGATGAACACCTCTAAGATAATAAAGTTTAAAAGATCAGGTTATGGGGATCACGGAGGATCGATTGGTGACATTATTGTTACAACTTTTGCATGACTAAGGCCAACTAAGGAGCTTGATCCTAAATGAATTGACAAAGCTTTGATGGATTGTTGTATCCTTTCAACATCCTCAATGTTGACTTTTATTATTTCTTGCCTATTATGTCACTCTTTTATTATTGCCTTATTTTATAAGCCTGTGAAATAATCAAGCTAAGACAGGAAAATAAAAGATCAAAATTATGTTCCAAAGTTGCAAGAATAAAATGGAAAGGAAAGACTCAAGCCTTATAAGAGGAAAAGAAAGGAAGGGAAATTTGAAGTAATAAAAAAATTAGAGACAAAATAAGATGACAGAGTAGACATGAGGAAAGATAGTCACATACAAAGCCTTTGGAGGAGAGAAATGCCATCAAGAAAAAATAAAAGACCTCATATGAATAAACACTAGACCAAAAATAGAGACTTTAAAAAAATGAACAAAGATTCACATATAAAATGACCTCTAGCATTAGCCTAGCACATTTTAAAACTTTGAAGTTCAACATGATGCTTCTCATAACTTAGTTGTAAACACCCAAAAGGGAGAGGAAGCCAACCATCTATAAAATTTTCCTAACTATTTGATATGGTCAATTAGGGAGACAAACTAGACTCAAGAAAGATTGAAAAACTTTGTTAAAGGTTATCCAAGAATAACTATAATAAGTATACATAGGCAATCCCATATTCTAATTTTAATAAATGGACAAAGACAAGTTCTAGTAAGTAGGTGTAGTAAATAAAAAATAGTTATGCCCTCTTATCCCTTTTCTAAACATTGATGCTTGAGTTAGTTTCATTGGGATAATAAAGAGAAAAGACATTAAACAGTTGTAGATGTTAATGAAGGTGATCATCCAATAAAAGATACTAGTTATATAAAAGGCCAACATGCAAGAGTCTTTTAATAATAGGATAGAAGAGTCCAATGTCGCGTCAAGAGCCGCAAGAGATTTGTCAAAAAAGTTGACTACTATAACTTTGCATGACCTTAGAATGAATTACTAGAAAGACTAGAAATAATGAAGCTATAGTAGGAACAAAATCAAGAAAAGGGCCAATTCAAGCCTTATAATGAAATTCTTCAGATCAAATTTCACAAAGTGGATTAAAGTTAAACCAATCAATAATTCCAAACTCACTCTCCTTTAAACTATTCTTTAAACCCACCTTGCAAAAAAGCCACAAAAGGATAGTGATCAAATTAATACAGTGTATAAAGGTACGTGTGGATATCGTCTTACAAAGATAAGGGATAAGGGAAATAAATATTAGAATATGATGTTTCCATTTTTATTTAGAAACTGAATAATTGAGATATTATCTAAACTACTAATGAAATGAAAACAAATTAAACTAACAAATCTATGGCAGAAAGACAAAAGCAATTGAGAAAGAAAACCTTGTGATAAAACACCTAGGACACTTGATCTCACCAATGGAAAATCATGAAATTATTAATCATTCAATGATATGTTGGATGCTTATCTCTCAAGTATTAAGTCCTCTCTCTCATGTAGTCACTTAATTTATAACCATTTCTCTAAATCCATCTCTCGATCTGAATTAAAAATGCATTCCATAATAGTTCTAACAATCTTTTAAGTGATAGCAATAGGATAAGTGGGTATCTCTACTCGTCAATTAACATAAGGGAAATGATTCTAGGTATATTTCAATTTACAATCTTTTGATTTATAAATAAAACACAAATCAAGTAATTGGTGATCAAACAATCACAAGCATTAAGATCAAGAATCATTTACTTGTAAAAGAATAAAATCTCAACGTAGTCATTGAAATCATAGATTAATTATTCATTATTTATTGCTACATCAAGGTCCTAGATTAAAGATCTAACCTAAAATATTAAAAAATAAGGCCAATCCAAAAGCAATAGTATCATCTTTAACAAAAGAAATAAGAATAAAGAGAAAGAAAGATGATGTAACATCCATATCCACATTCATTGACATTATCACATGAACATATTCATTACATAAATGATTTTAAATCCCACATGAACATATGCATTGGATAAATGATCATTTAGACATGTGAATTACATAAGCATGATAATGACACTTGTACCATTACATTTTTGGGAACTTGAACATATATGTAATGTTTGTATAGTTGCATGGAAAATTATCTTTTATTATGTGAATGTTATAGCATCATAAATAATGGTGTTTTAGAGCTTATTTAAAAGTATAAGGAGCATATAAGGATTAGGAGATAGATGAAGATGATGAAGGAGTGACGAGAAGGCACTGAAAGAGGAAAGTGAACTTCCAACCAATGGAAATGAAACACCATGATTCTGTCTTATTACAATAGGTTTACAAGTGGAATTTTTCACCCATTAGGATCAAAATATAAAGGTTAAATATGAGGGCTAGCAGAAGAAAGAGAGAGCTAAGGAAGAAGAAGAAGAAGAAGAAGAAGAAGAAGAAGGAGAGGGAGAAGAGTGAGCTGCCTAGGAAGGAATTCTAATTTTTTCTAGTTCTGAGAAAATAGTTAAGTTAATTTATCTTCTTCACACATGAATTTAACCCCTCATGACATGTTAATCATGCATGGTTTGTAATAATTATAGAGTATTTGAGGTAGAGCTCATGTATGAACTTGAAATTCAAGAGAAACAAGAGCTGATTGTGTTGGTTTTATTGTTAGAGCAGAAATTTTTACCCATAATTTCATAAACCTAGAAGTGGAATTAGGGGAAGTGTAAAATATGAAAGTTGTAGCTTTATACACCATATAAATTAATGTGAATAATTTTTGCTTGATTTTGTGTGTGTGAGGAGATATGACTCCTTCATTAGGGCTGGTTCACAACCAATTGAAATCACCTCAATCTTTTTGTTTTCATATATTTTGATGACTTTATGTGATGATTTAGACAAAGTGTAAAACATTAAATTTGTAGGTTTATATCTCCTGTAAATACTTGTAAAGCATTTTTGATTGATTTGTTGTGTGGAAAGAGATATGGCTCATTGATTGTGACTGACCCTGTACCCGAATAAAACCTCATCAGTCTTATAATTCTATTTTCTCAGAATTTGATGGCCATAGATTTGGAATTTTGTATTGTGATAAACTTGAAAGTTGTATATTTATATATTATCTACATTTTTATAATATATATTTTTCCAAATTTAGCATAGTTGTTGAGATATTGGCTCTTCATCATGACTGATTGTCACCATGTTGAAAACCTGCTCACCTTGAGAATGGTCATTTGTTTTGGTGACTTTATAGAATGAATTAGGCAAAGAGTAAAACATGAAAAATGTTCCTTTATGTGTTTTGTAATTTTAGTAAATCAGTTTTGCAATTTGATCTGTACAATTTAAGATATGTCTAAGAATGTAAGACCTAGTTAGACTAAGATGACATTCAAATAGGACAAATTTCAAAAAATTCAACAAATTTTTTATGTATTTTATATTTAACTATAATTTGAATATGTTGTATCATTATGTGTCTATTTTTATTTGAAAAAAGAATGAAGTCATTTGGATTAGTATACCTAGAGTTGTTGCTATGAGAGTGTAGCAAGGTCAAGCTGCCATATAAAGAAACTATGCTTAAACCCTAGGTCACTTGCATAGATCATGCCATAATTGCATACCAAGCATTCATAACCATTTTGACATACTTATAACCATGTATGTATCAAATTTTAAGATCTCAATACTTTAAAGAAGCCTTAGAGAGAGAACCAAACCTACCATAATGGTTGATCACATCGAAAGGTGAGTAAAAACCATAATTTGATTCTAATGTGAATGTGTGATAATTTTATAATATGATTATGTTCTATTACATGTATATGAGATTGAATTGTTACACTTTACATGTGAATACAAGTCAAGTGAGAATTATATGCTCTTAATGATTACTTGGTATACCATTGTGAATGAACACTTGCATATGAAACTAAAAGGATGTTGTGACCGGCTTGTCAATCACTTGCAAATCACGTGGAATATGTCCTATTGGCACATGTTATTGATAAAATGATCCACTTGTTATATGCTAGCCAACAAAATCAAATGTCACTTGAATCACATGAATTCTCAGGAGCAGTGTTTGTCTTGCAAGGTCACGATAAAAATCAATCTATTACATTTGCATTTGCATTTGCATATCAATTGTTATACTTGTAATGTATCCTGCTGATATTTGATTATTAGTTGTGCCATAAGAATCTGATCATTGTTTTTATTCATTGAGTCGCTAATCATCAAATCACAATTACATTTTTAAGATACTGAAGCATAAGGATTGGACACTTTGGTGCTTAAAGTTTTGTATAGAGACACATAGACCACATGTCATCGGCTGAATTTCTCTCTCTTTGTGTCATGTGCATATATCTAGATAAGAACCTATTTATGGTCATTAGCCTCTATCATTAGTTAACATATACATAAATCAAATACATTGTTGGATTGTGTATGTATCATGAATAAACCTTTATGCGTATGTATTTTTGAACATGAATGCCATGATTTGTAAATGAAAATGGTCATTACAAATGAAATCTCCTAATTGTATTGATAAATCTTCTCTTATTATTCTTCTTCTTTTTCTTCTTTGATCAAATGACCTCTTGAACTCTTACACTTAATTTATTTTGAAGATTGTTTCTCATTTTTTTCTTAAAAACTCCTCTTTTTGCTCCTCCAAGACTATCACCAAAAAACCTTAGAAGTTGGCTTTAAATACTCTTAAAAAAAGCTAAAAATTGGGCTAGAAAGTAGTTCACAGTTCGCCCAGTTTCAGTCTGCAACTTTGTCGCAGACGTGGCACACCATCAGGCCTATACAAGTCGCGACTTGCAACTTTTGTCATGGGCATGACAAATTGCTTTTCTTCTTCACGTGTATAAATATCCATCTTGGTCCTTGAAGTTGCTAGCTTTGCCTGTTTTGGTTCCAATTCACTCTAAACTTGCTAAAATACTTACAAAATATCCAAATGTGAGAAATAACACCAAATCATCCAAAATAACTTAATTTAAATATAGATTAACACTAAATCAGGCTCAAATAGAAATGGAAACTTACATTGCAAAAGAAAAGCATAATAACTATAAAAGGGATGAAGATTTAAAGCATAAAGTGGAAGAATTATAGGAAATCTAACTAAGAAGGAAACCAAAGACTATATAGAGCAGACATACCAAGCAAGGAGAAATGGGAACTTACACTAAGTCCAAAAGTTAAAGAGACCATTGAGATAGCCAAGTAGGAGCCCTAGTGACTCAACAAAAATTGTCAAGGAAGAGCAATTTCAAACATGATATCCTTTCCTATATCCTTTCAATATCCTTCAATTATATGAATTGCTTGTTTACTTTGTTTCGATTCCTTATCATTATAACATTATTTTCCAAGCTCCTATAAAATGAGAATTAAATCAATGATGGAGAAACTATGCCCCAAACTATAAATCTAAAAAAAAAAGAAAAATATAAAATAGGGAGGAATCAAGTCAACCCTACTAGTGATGAACTAAAAAGGAAAGATGGAGTAAGAAGAGATGAAATGAAATCACAAGAAAAGAAAAAAACACAAAGAAGATGAGCTACAAAGTAGAAAATAATAGAAAAATAAGACTTAATGAAAAAGGCATGAAAACACCATGCAAAAGCAATTTCAGAATAAAGACATTAGGAGAGCAGGTAGGGAGCTTAAAGAATAAGCCCAAGTCAGACCAAAACCCTAATGAACCACCAAGGAAAGTGAATACCACAAACCACCATTAAGCTTGATGATCTTGTATCTTTTTAGTATACTTGAAGCATATAAGTAGTTTATTCATTTTTATTTAAATGTTTATCATCATAACATTATTTTCCAACCTATATAAAGAGGAACCTGAGAAGAAAACAAAGAGTGAAACCAAGAGGGCAACATGAACAAAATTGAGAGAACTAAAGAGAGAATTAAAGATAAAGAAAGAATAAGAAAAACTAAAAGATAAAATAGGAGAGAAATTACAAAGTTGAGACAAAGAGAGAAATGCTATAGAATTAGAGGAGAAGGAAGGCAAGAAGGAGAACAAAATCAAAAGATGACAAAAGAAATGCTAGAGGGAAAAATGAAGAGAATTAAGAGTAAAGCTTAAGGGAAAACAAAAAGAACTAAGAGAGATGCCCAAGGAAAGAATAAAGAAGAACCCAATAAAAATGCCAGAAGGAAAAATGAGAATGCTAAGGCAGAAGCCTAAGAACAAAACACAAAGAGCAAATGTAAGGGAACTAAGAGAGAAGCCCAAAGACAAAATAAAGAAGAACACAATAGAAATGCTGGAGGGTAAATATGAGAATCTAAGGCAGAAGCCTAAGAATAAAAGATAGTGTTTGACCTCGGTACTTGCTAGAGGGCTTCTAAGAAACTTGGTACTTTTTAGAGGGATTTTAAGATACTTGATACTTGCTAAAGGGCTTTTAAGAAACTTGATACTTGCTAGAGGGCTACCAATAAGCTTAGTACTTGCTAAAGGGCTGTCAAGAAGATTAGTACTTATTAGAGGTATGCTAAGACGATTGACTCTAGTACTTGTTAGAAGGCTATTAGAAGATGATATTCTACCTTGGTACTTACTTAAAGGTTGCCATAAAGCTTGGTGCTTGTTAAAGGGTTGCCAAGAGCCTTAGCAATTGCTAGGAGCATTTAAGAAAATTGTATCCTTGCATATCCTTTTTATGGTATTTGCATTAATATTAAATGCTTTGATGTGACTTATCCAATAACCATTTTATAAAAATGTCATTTTTTAAGCCCCACAAAGTAAGAGGCAAATTGTAAGCACTAGATTTTGAGTCTTTAGGATGTGAGCTTGATGATAAGAAGCTACTTAAATTCTTCCCCCAAGAATAATGGAAACAATGCATTAAAAAGTGATAAAATCTTAGGAAAAATATTGAATTAAACCCACCTTCCATTCAACCAAACCTTGAGAACTTTTGAGGGAGCAAAAAGGATGTCTATACAACCAACTTAGTTGGTTGTATAGCTGATTAAAAAGGGCTGTATAGATAACCCATTAAAGTCTAAAAGCAAGAAGATTCGAGAATAATGACTTGTTAAGCATAAGAGGGCTATATGACCAGCCAAATGTTGGCACATACAATCCCAAGGCTATACAGACAACTTTCAAACCCTAATCTCTATAATTTTCTTTGATCCTATTTGTAAAAAGTGTTAGAGGAGGTGGGATAAGGTGCAATCTAAGCCATCAAGCTTAATTGCACCCATCCTTTTCTATAATTGCCCCTCTCATTAAAGGGAGAGGGAAAGCCTAATTTCCATAACAAAACTATGACAAAATCATTGTTCAACCATCAAAAACTTCACTAAACATGTTCACCTAAAACATTGAAGGTAAATTAAGCTTTGAACTCATTTTAAGCATTGATTCCCAATATATTTGTGTAAGGTCTAGAATTTGATTTTAGGTTCGGTGACCTAAGTTATATTAAATATGTTTTTCTTATTTTTATGTATATAATTATGAATTTTAAGGATTTAATGATGAATATATATATATATATATATATATATATATATATATATATATATATATTAATGTGTTTAAGCAGATTATTTAATGTATATGTTAGTATTTTAAAGAGAAATGATTTTATATTAATAAGATTATTGTTTTAATTAAAGTTATGTTTTTTATTATCAATTAAATTTAAAAGAGTTATGTTTAATAAATATTTTGTATTTAAGAATTTAAATTTAAATGAGTAGACGTGATATTTAATATTTTAAGATGAATTTTATGTAAAAAAAATATATTTAATGATTTAAAGATTTAAAATATGAAATTAATTACTTAAGTATCATTTTAATTGAGATTTAAGAAATTTATGAAAATGTATTTAAGTTAATGTGAGTATATGAATTAAGTTATTTATTAGTTATATTATGTAAATTTATTATGTTTAAGTAAAATATTTATGAATATATGATTTAAGTAATTTTAACGTTAATTATATTATGTGAATAAATTATTATTGGACTGAGTGATGATAAGACAACCCAAGAGGGGGGTGAATTAGGTTGTAATAAAAAATAACAACATAACCGCAGACAACTAAAGTAGAAACAACAAACACACAAAACAACATAAAAATTTATAGTAGTTTGGTATCTTGCCTACTCCACTCCTCAAACATTCACTTAGGCCTTTCTATTTCTTTTTTAAGGTTCAAGAAAAATCTTCACTTTTCTAGGCTAAGGAAGAACCTTCCATTTTACAAGCTCAAGGATAACCTTTCCTTTTATAAGCTCAAGAAAAACCTACCCCTTGGTATTTTTCTAGGCACAATACCAACCTTTACATCCACTAGCAAGGAAAGATCCAAGTAGTGTCTATGCTTCTAAAATAGGTAGCAAATGCATTATTAGTGCTTAAGAAAACCTATATCAAAAGAGTAACAAATACATTCTCACTCTACCTAAAATACAAGCAACACCCAAAAAGGTTTGTACAAAGACTTGTTAAAAACATTTACAAGTTGTTCACAAAGTTTCTCTAAACTTTTCTCTTTTACCTAGTCTTCAAAAAATGCTCCTTATATAACCAAGCTCCAAAACTAGTCGTTCGAATAGTTGATATTCAGTCTAGCAACTTTTCTATAAAACTGGTCATTATAGATGACAACACCCATTGTTCTTCATCAACCCCTGTTGAAATTGTAATGGTAACTTACAAAGCCCATAATCCATCTTTCAATGCTTGTTGGCTTTGACTATAATGCAAGTTGAAGCAAGAATAATGCCCGTTGTTCATTTCTATAATGCTTGAACTTAGTTCTCTATTTTTTAAACTTTGTACAGTTGCTTTTCATACCAGTTGAGCAATTTGCAATGCTCGATGAAAACTCTTTCAACACCTGTTTGGAAGGGCCAATGCCTATTTTGGGTTTCAAAAGCTTTTGCTTAAGCTTGGACACCTTTCCCAGGTCTGTTGTGAATTTGTAGCATTTGTTGCTAGGCAAAATAATGCTCGTTGTGAGACTTTAATGCCCATGGCAAGGTCCAGCATAACTCAACCTGGAATACTTCTCTAACACATGTTACAATGCCTATTGCGAGATCTATAAGACTTTGGCAATTTGTAACATCTAATCAATTTCCATTATTCATCCTTCAATGTCTTTTGAATGGTCTAATGGCTATTGGGAGATGTTCAATTTTGGTTGAACTTGCATAATGCCCATTGAACTTATTATGACCCTTCAACGTTCATCGGCTCTTAGGGTCACATGTTCTCCAAACATTCTCCCCCTAGCATTCACAACAATCTCCCCTTTTGATATTCATCAGGTCTATTCAAATCATCCAAAAATACTAAAATACAAACATTATAACTTCTATTGGGTTTGTTATAGTTTATTATCCTTCAAAATAATAGTTTTGTTATCATTCAAAACACATCATTTAAAGTAGATGAGTGAGTCCAATGCCTTGGGGTTACATGTTTTCCAAACATTATACCTTTTGCATTCATAACAATCTCCTCCTTTTTGAATGATGATAAAACTAAGACACTTTGATACCAAAAATACAAAACTTAAACACATATAAGATATCAAGTGTTAAAACATAAAACTATAAATAAGATACCAACCAAAATACATACTAATAAAAAAACTCACACAAGGTTTGATACCAACTCAACATAAGGTTTGATACCAGTTATTAGAATATCCATGCAACTTTTGATACCAAATATGCTACTTAATATTTCACATAAGATACCGAATGTTATACCACATAAGATGCCAAATGTTGTACCACATAAGATGCCAAATGTTATACCACATAAGATATAAATGTTGGATGTTTAAGACATAGATGATACCGAGTGTTAGGCTATGCATATAAGTGATACCAAATAAAGCAATCATATCATCTAATCAAAGCATAAAAACTTCCCCCTCCCTTTCCCCACCCCCCCTCCTTTTTGTCATCATGACAAAAAGATATACAAAAATTCTCCCATTTAAAAAATGTTCCCTCTAACAAATCATACAAACATTCTCTTCCTAAGATCTAGACTAAGTTCCTCAACAAACTAAGGCAAACATGACGATACTAAAAATACAAAAGAAACGGTAAAGGTAAACTCCCCCTATCTTTATGCTTCTTTCTAGTAAATCTCCC
Organism: Omphalea diandra; assembly: GCA_949677035.1. Lineage (NCBI taxonomy): Eukaryota > Viridiplantae > Streptophyta > Magnoliopsida > Malpighiales > Euphorbiaceae > Omphalea > Omphalea diandra. Next base: position 15,606 of record CATIWR010218429.1, read on the forward strand.
AAGATATTCAAACACAAATTCAGTTAACATAGCTTAGGGTTATATGTTTTCTTCACAAATTGAGGAAAGCAAGAAAGGAAGGATTACTAGAGATTGATAAACTAAAACATCAAACTGATACCTATGATGGTTCATAAAACTAATTCCCCTTCAGTAAATACATATTAAACAAAACAAAAGGAGGGAAAAAGATACATTACAGTTAATGATATCATTTGATACCAATTGCTATGTTTTTCCAAAAATACAAGTCTGTTTCAAAAACTTCAGTTCCTCTTCAAATTTTGCAGCTCTAATCACCATTTGATTCTCCATTTTAAGCAGAGGGTGAGGAGCCTCCAAACCTATAAAATTAAACATTCTTTGGTACCCATTTTCTCTTAGGTCCAAAGGGGTTAACACATAAACTTGCTTATCTCTGAACCTAGCATAACAAAAGTATGCTTTATGGCCATGATTTCCATAATAAAGGCATTGCCAAATGGATGCTTTCTTAAGCTCTTATGTAGAGCATGAGTGAGGTGGCATCCTAAAAGATTGGTGCCTAAATCATGAAGGAACCTTTGCATTCTTACAATACTTAGTTCTAGAAATAAAGACATGATTTTCCTTTGGCTTATGAGAGTAAGGATGAAAGCAACTATGATCATGAACATGAGTTTTTTTTTTATATATGCACCCTAGAGTGAGTGTGATTGTGAGTAACTTTTCTTCTAGGTGCAAAGTGTAGCATAGTCTGCCTCTTTGGCTTGTAAGATGCATGGTGTATGCATGTGCTAGTGTTGTGCTTTTAGGCTTTGCATTGGCATTAGCGTTTTCTGAAGAGCTTAGTGATTCAACACCTTAGACACTAGGTGTTCTAGAAGATGAAGCTCTAATAATTACACTCTTAGAAGTGGAGGAATATGCATGATTATATCCAATGTCATATTTCATACTAGTATCTCTTTAAGAGCCCAAAAGTAAATCCAGTTTTTCTTTTCCTTTTGTAAAATTTAAAGAGAGTTTTCAAATCCAAGACCTCATTTTTTAAACAATAATTTTGTTTGGAAAGAGTTTCATAAAATTTATTTTTAAAGTTCAACTCTTCATTTTCCCTTTCCAAAGCATTAATTTTCATTTTCATGAATTCTCTTTGATTTGAATCTAGGAAAAGCGCTTTTAAAAGCAGTTGCTCTTTTGGTTTTCTTAAATAATTATCTTCATTTTGAAGCTCATATTTAATTTTAGAAATAAAGGAAATTTCATTTTTCAACAATTTATTTTCATTTCTCAAAATCTTATTTCTAGTGAAAGATTTATCCAAGTAATTATTTGTTGATTTTAGGGCCACAATAAGATTTTCTACTATGAACATCTCATTGATATTATCATCAAATTAACATACCTTATTTGAAGAGACCTTATTCAATTCATCTTCCATGGCCATTAGACATCCAACTTTTACTTTATTTTAGCCTTCCTCTTTTTTATCCTTCTATTGCAAGAGAACTCATCATCACTTAAGGACGTGGAATTCATTAACCTCCCTATCCTTTTTTCCGCTTGATGGTGGTTTTCTAGCTCTATTGACATACTACTTCTCCTAGTTTGAGTATGTCCATTTTGGAGAAAGCTTCCATAGTTAAAGGACTTAATGGTTGCCATGATCATGTATCTATTGTACTTAAGCTTCAAAAAAGATTAGGCTCTAATACCAAATGTTGGACTGAGTGGCGATGAGGCAACCCAAGAGAGGGGGTGAATTGGGTTGTAATCATAAATAAAAAACACAACCACAAACAACTAAAGTGAAAATAACAAACACATGAATTTATAATGGTTTAATAACTTACCTAATCCACTTCCTAAGCTCTCACTTAGGCTTTTTGTTGGCCCTAGGCACCAAGAAGGGGGGGGGGGGGGGGAGGGGGGGATATGGGGTCAATTGGTGTATAAAAATTAAAACAAGAAAGGGAGAAGAGAAATGAGTAGAAAAGAAACACAAGATTTATGGTGGTTCGGGTATAAACGACCCTACGTCCACTCCCCAATTCTTAGAAATTGGGTGTTCCACTATCTTTCAAAGGTGTTTTCAAGCGTACACTAAACTTTTACACTTGTGGTTTGAAAGGTCACACAACAACCTATACTCTTGTGTTTTGAGACTCACATAACAACCTTTACACTTGTGTTTTTACAGGCTCACACAACAACCTCTCTTAGTCTTTTTACAAGCTCACACTATAACCTATTACAATTGGTGTTTATGCTCACACCCAATAATGACTTAAAGAATAGAAAAGATTGAGTAGCAAAATTGCAAGAGTTTGGTTACAAAGTTATCAATTCTTTTGCATTTACATGTGTTTGGTGAGGTATTTATAGTCTCTACCCACCAAAGAGACGTTGTAATAAAACTGGTATAAAATCTTCAAGATGTGCTAGACAGATTTTAGTATTAAATACTTGACAGTCTCAATTCGAAGTTGCTACTACTGGTTAGTAGTCGCAAAATCCAAATTCCATACAAAAAACCTCGTTTGTGTCTAACGGTTAGTCCGCGTGGCAGCTGTTAATTAGTTCATTCAAAAAATATAGTCATTGCCTTTCACTTGCTCTCAAAAGTAGCGGTCGCGATTTTTCTTATATAGGTCGTGACTGAGAACGCGAATTCATCTGCCAAAAATGTTCATCTTGTTCTTCAGATTTCAGAGTCACTACCAACAAGTTCCCATCGTAATTTTTGTCTTCCAACGGTTACTTGGGACATTTGTCAAGCTGTGGTTATGGATTTGATTCCCTCTTGAGTTGCTTTGAAATTTGTGATAGCGACTGAGGCATGACTCACACCGTGAATTCGTCTGTGACTTTAGCTTTCCTTTCTTTGAATTGGTCACGACAAAGAAGTGGCCCAACGAATACATCTGTCTAATTTGTCAACCTCCCTTGGTATAGTTCGCGGTTGCGATATATTAAGTTGCGGTCACAAATTGGGAGGTACTAGCTTACTTTGGAGATTTTTAACTTCATCCAACTTTCAATGTAAAGACTAACTAAAAACTGCAAAACAACACTTAATTTGAAACATTAAAATTGATCAATCCCCTTTGTCAAGATCAAAAGAGGTCCAAGACTTAGGGTTAACCACCCTAGTCCAAGAATCTCCCCCTTTTTGATTTTGACAACATAGATTGATCGTAAGTGAAAAATAATGCAAAAAATGTGAAGTGGACTATAATATGAATGAATGTTTAAGATGAAAAATTCTAAGTGTGGCATTTAATCAATCAAGGGAAATTTTTAAAAAGCTAAGTATGATGCTTCCCCTTAACATATGCTATAATTTTCAAGTTAATATTTCCTTTTAAACTAAAATACTTACTATCTCTCTCCCTTTAGCAAGATCAAAAAGAGGGTGTACGAGGGAAATGAAAAAAAATTATAGGCATACATAAGGAGTAAAAGAAGAATACTTTTAGAAAGGTAAAATGCATCAAACACATAAGACAATGTATTGCAAGGAAACAACTTTTTATTTATATAACTGTGAGATCACAATATTTGTTAAACAAAAAGCATAACGAAAATAAGAAAAAAAATACAAAAGATCCCTAATCTAGAGGAGTGGAGAATCATCATCATCTTCGGAAGATGCTTCCTCTTGTGCTTGTGTTGCTCTCTTGGCTTCATCCCTATCCTCAACTTTGTCTTCATTGTCATCTCCATCTTGCGTATCTTCAAATTCGATGAAGTTTGAAAGGTGGCAAGGAGGAACTCCTAGTTTCTCTTGTAGATCCACCATATCACTGTGAAGATGTGAAAGGAAAAGGAACCTTTTCTTCATCATCTTTATTAGTTTGTCCAACTTTCGATTAATGATGGCAAGAGATAACTTCATCTTGGTTTTTGGTTGAGGAGGAGGGACTTGTATTATGCCTTCTTCAATGTGAAGCCTCTTCCTCTTTGAAGCTTGTAAGGTTTCCATCTTCTTTGCTCTTATTGCACCACAGGTATACGCATATGTGTTCAGATGAATAGCCTTGGCATTTATAAGGTGAGATCTAGAAAGTTTTGAGATGGAAGGAGCTTTTTGGTGAGGAATTTTTCTTTTTCCTCATCAAGTGCTCCAACAAATCTATAAATGGTTGTCATATGGGAAGGGACCAAAAATTGGCTTTTTGGCTTTGTACTCATGTGAATCAATTGATTCACAAGGTATCGACCGATTTGGATTGGTTTATTTTTTATAAGGCATAACAAAAATGCCAAGTGTATTTGGGATATATTTTCATTGCCATCACCTCTTGCATTGATTGAGAAGATGATGATGCGATGAAGGACCCAAAGAGGTAGGGATTTGATGTGTTTAGATAAAGAAGAGCAGGGATAGTGTTTGGTTTCGATAGAAATCTCTAACCAAAATTCAGAGTTGATGACGTTAAGTGCGGAGATGATGAAGGGAATGTGTTCTTCGACTTGCAAGTTCAAAACAGAAGATAATTGGTCGAAGGTAATGTAAAAAGGGTCGCTAAAGGCCCGCAACACTAACCTGTATTGCCCTACTCTTGAACCGGCTTCACGACTCAATTGTACGGTACACATAAATTTTCACATAACCTCTTCGTAACCGGGTTCATCTCGGAAGATAAGCTCATTCCAACCCAAGTTAGAGAGAAAAGCTCTAATTTTTGCATTGATGCCCAATGTTTCTAGCATGAAGGTTGATGGTATCTTGTTTAGGAGAATGACTTTGGAAGAGTTTTCCTTAAATCTATCTTTTTCTTCCTTGGTAATTTCCTTCATGAGATGGAGGGCAGGAGGTGCAGAGGGCTGAGCCACTGCCTTGCCCTTGTCTGCCTTGGAGAACTTCTTCGGAGCCATAGCATGAGAGGAAGAAAGATTGATGATTTAGAGAGATTTGAGAGAAAAAGTTGATATTTAGAAGTGAAGTGATGAAAATACTATTTAAGAGGGTATTTATAACTTTTGAAGAGGTGTGAAAACGGCTATAAACGACTAGAAATGGATTAAATGCAGAGAGGAAATAGTAGGCAGTCAAATCACTTAATTGCCTAGGCGGTTACTCTAATTCACATCCGCGAATCCATGAGTCGCGACCGTGAATTTTGGAAAATGTGAGTAACAGACAAATTTTCCTCAGGAATACGCGCCTTAATGGTTAAATTTTTGAAAAACTGACCAAAATTTCCGATGGAGTAGAAGTTTCACGACGCGAATTGACATTTGACAGCTGGGTGAAATTGACTTGTAATTCAAGACCATGAAGAAATAATAGCGATCGTGAATTATGAGTCAGCAAGGATAAGAATTGAAAAACCAAATTTAGAAAAATGAAAAATTGTGATCCATAAGAAAATACATACATTGATATCACAAATCAACAAATACCAATATTCAAAGCAGTATCATAAAAGATCAAGAATTTTCACTTTAGGAAGCTTCCATTAAGCATTCCTAATTTTCTCTTAATAAAGTTCATCCTTTCTTCATTTAGAGGTTTGGTGAAAATATCTACAAGTTGATGATTTGTGTCAATAAATTCCAACACAACATCACCTTTTTGCATATGATCTCCAAGAAAATAATGTATAATGTCTATGTACTTGCTCCTAGAGTGTTGGATGGGATTCTTAGAGAGATTAATAGCACTTGTGTTATCACATTTAGTGGGAATGTGATCAACTACTTTGCCAAAATCCTTTAATTGTTGTTTCATCCAAAGAACTTGAGTGCAACAACAACCCGCTGCCACATACTGGGCTTCTACGGTGGATAAGACAACCGACACCTACTTTTTACTAAACTTAGAAACTAGGCATTCACCTATAAATTGGCAAGTTTCAGGAGTGCTTTTTCTATCTAATAAGCTACCAGCATAATCCGCATCCGAATACCCTATGAGACTAAATGAAGAATCCCTAGGATACCATAGTCCTAAGTGTATTGTGCCATGCAAATACTTAAAGATCTTTTTAACAGCATTCAAATGAGACTCTGTAGGAGAGGATTGGAACTTAGCACACATACAAAAACTAAACATGATATCTGGCCTAGAAGCAATAAGATAAAGCAGAGATCCGATCATACCTCGATATCTCTTTTCATCTACCATTTTGCCCGATTCGTCCTTATCTAGCTTGATGGTACCACTCATTGGAGTTTTAGCTACTTTGCAATCATCCATGCCAAATTTCTTTAGCATCTCCTTTATGTACTTGGCTTGGTTGATGAAGATCCCTTCTTTGGATTGCTTGATTTGTAGACTGAAAAAGAACTTGAGTTCTCCCATCATGCTCATTTCAAATTCTCTAGTCATACACTTAGCAAAATCCTCATAAAGAGATTCATTAGTAGCAGCAAAAATGATATTATCAATATAGATTTGAACAATTAATGTATCATGCTTGTGCTTTTTGACAAAAAGTATGGTGTCCACCTTTCCTTTATCAAAATCATTTTTCAAGAGAAATGAACTAAGCTTTTAATACCAAGCTCTTGGAGCTTGTTTCAATCCATACAAGGCTTTGTTTAATTTAAAAATATCGTTTGGAAAACAACATGACTCAAAACTGGGAGGTTGTTCAACATAGACTTCCTCCTTAATGATGCCATTTAAAAATGCACTTTTCACATCCATTTGAAAAAGTCTAAAATTCATATGACATGCAAAGGCTAAAAAAATTTAATGGCCTCTAATCTTGCTATGAGGGCAAAGGTTTCATCATAGTCTATGCCTTCCTTTTGGTTGTATCCCTTAGCAACCAATCTAGCTTTATTTCTTGTGATAAGACCTTGTTCATCTAACTTGTTCCTAAACACCCACTTACAACCTATAATTGGGTGTTCTTTAGGCATAGGGACAAGTTCCCATACTTTGTTTCTCTCAAATTGGTTGAGTTCTTCTTGCATAGCAAGCACCTAACTCTCATCACCAAGAGCCTTATCAATTAACTTTGGCTCAAGTTGAGAAGCAAATGCAAGATTATTATCTAAAGTATTAAGTTGAGTCTAGTACTTACACCTTTAGAAGTATCACCAATGATTAAGTCCTTGGAGTGATACTTGGAGAATCTCCAATCTTTGGGTAGATCTTGTCTTGGCTCATTTCCTTGTTGATGTTGTGGTTCCTCATCTATTCTCGATGATTCACCTCATTCTTTGTCTTTATCATCTCTTCTTATAGTGTCTTCTAATTCCAGCTTTTCAAAATCACCTACAAGATCATCAATAAAAATATCTTTTCTAAGATCTAGTTTACTACACTCATTAAAAAAAACATTCATAGATTCTTCAACTACCATTGTGCTTTTGTTAAAGTCTCTATATGCTTTATTAGAGGTGAAATATCCTAAGAAGATACTTTTGTTGGTTTTAGAATCAAATTCCCAAGATTATCCTTGGTGTTCAAGATATAGCACTTACATCCAAATACTCTTAGGTATGAAATCTTAGGTTTTCTACCATTCCAAAGCTCATAAGAAGTTTTATTGAGTATGAGTCTTTTGAAAACTCTATTTGCAATATAACATGAGGTATTAATGGCTTTGGGCCAAAAATAATTTTGTAAAGAATACTCATTGAGCATTATTCTAGCCATTTCTACTAATGTTGTATTTTTCCTCTCTATAACACCATTTTGTTGTGGTGTTATAGGAGTTGAAAAATTATGAAAAACTCCATTCTCCAAACAATAATTTTCAAATGACTCATTTTAAAATTCCTTTCCATGGTCACTTCTAATAGAAGATATGAAGTAACCATTTTCATTTTGAACCCTTTTTGCAAAACTTTTGAAAGCATCAAATGAATTATTCTTATGAGCTAGAAAAGATACCCAAGTGAACCTATAGTAGTCATTTACAAGGACTAGTGCATAATGCTTTCCATCTAAGCTAGCACTCCTAGTGGGTCCTATCAAGTCCATATGGATAAGTTGAAGTGGTCTAGATAAACTTACAACATTTTTGGCTTTGTGAGAGGCATGGTGTTGCTTCCCTATTTAGTATGGACCACATGTCTTGTCTTTGGAGAAGTTTAGCTTGGGAAGTCCTTCCACTAACTTTCCTTTGGATAGGCTTTGAAGAAGATCCATGCTTGCATGTCTAAGCCTTCTATGCCACAACCAAGCGTCATTGCTCAAAGACACAAGACACTTAAAAGATTGGTTAGCCAAATAGTCTAAGTCAATTGAGTAGGTATTACCTTTCCTTTCACCCTTGAAAATAACCTCATCATCCACTAAAGTGGTGACTCGGCATTCTCTAGGATCAAAGGTGACTTTGTTACCTTTGTCATACAATTGACTTACACTTAACAAATTATGTTATAAGCCACTAACTAAAAGAACATTATCAATTAAAGAACATCCATTCTTACCAATGGTTCTAATGCTAATTACCTTACCCTTGGTATTGTTACCAAATGTGACATCTCCACCTTCTTTTTTTTTTAAAGCCATGAATGGCCTTCTATTTCTAATCATATGCTTGGAACATCTACTATCCATATGCCAATTGCTTGATTTGGTGGTTGCCACACTGCCCTATATAATAAAAGTGAGTTACCTTTTCTTAAGTACCCAAACATACTTAGGTCCTAGGGGGTTAGAGATGAAGGGTCCTCTAATTTGAGGTGAGCCTTCCTAATGAAACAATGAATGTTAATATGCCCATATTTCATACAATAATGGCATTGGAGTTTAGACTTATGAGTCTTTCTCCTATGCATATATTTAGTATGAGTAGGAGGCCTTCTCATACCATGATCATGTGAATGCATGCATGTACATGTATTATGAGTAGGAGTAGAAAATTTTTTATAAGAATGACCATGCTTTTTGTTGTAGATGTAGACATAGTTAGCTCTTTGAGTCTTAGCTCTTGAGCTTTGGGGAGCCTTCCCTTTGCCCTTAGGTTTAGGAGGCTTAGTGCTAGGAGCACTTTTCTTTCCAATCTCCTCAACTCTTAAGGTTTGAGGTTGTGATAGTCTAACAAAGGTAGTTTGAGATGATGAGGAGGTTTCATTGAAGCCTAAACCATGTCTAACTAGTGGTGGTCTTTGTGACACAATCAATGTGTCCAAGGTTTCTTTTCCTTTATGAAACTTATAGATTGAGCTTCTAAGCTCAATGACTATCCCTTAAAAGTGTCATTCTCCTTTCTTAATAAAGCCATTGAAGAAGATGATGTGGAAAGTTTTTCTATTGAGTTTTTGAGTTCTTCATTATAAGTCCTCAACTCATTTACAAGATCATTAAGAGTGTTGTATTCATCTTCTAATTTTGAACACCTCTTATAAGCTTTTACTTGTGACTTGTATTTGTCACACCTCATGGTTAGAGCCTCTAGAAGCTCTTCATCTATCTCATCAAATTTGAAATAAGAATGAAAATAGGAAGAAGTACTTACCTTATTTGTAAAATCTTCTTGTGTCATGAAACAAATGTTGGCAACCTCTCCTTCTTCCTCTTCTTCACTTGAGCTTTCATCCCAAGTGGCTGAAAAACTCTTCTTCTTCTCATTGTCCTATCTCTTTTTCTTCTTCAATTTGGGACACTCATAATTGATGTAGCCTTGCTTGCCACATTCATAGTAGGTGACATCATTGGATTTCTCTCTTAGACTAGGAGTTGTCTTTTTGAAGCCTTTTTTTTCCTTTCTTTTTTTGATAAACTCCTTTGTCCTCCTTAAGAGCATTGCTAACTCCTCTTCTTCCTTGTCACTTTCTTCATCACTTGAGGTGATCTCTACCTCATTCTCTTTTTATGAAGCATTAAGAGCTATGGTTTTTTTCTCTCTTTTTCTAGTTTTCCTCCTTGACCTCTTAGCTTCTTCATTTGATCATCTTTTTGTAAGACTAACTCATGAGTCTAGTCTTTACCTATCAACACATAGCTTGGAACCTTTCCAATCTCCAAATTGGACTCTTGTCTGCTGTAAAGTCTAGCACCAAATTTATCTAGAAGAAGAGTTTTAAGGATTTTTGTGTTTACCTCATAGAAAGTGAGAGCTTTTCTAAATTTCTTCATGTTGGTGACAATGGACAAGAGCCTATTTGTCATTTTTGTGATACTCTCATTGTCCTTCATCATGAAGAGTTCCTATTCAGTGACATATATCTCCAAACGACTTGATTTGACTAGAGTTGTGCCTTCATGATAGTTTTCAAGTGTCTTCCAAATGGCATGTGCTGTTTGACAATGTTGCACTCTTCTAATCTCTTCTTTAGAGAGTGAGCTTAGAAGAATGGCCATTGTTCTTTTGTTTTTGCCATTTGATCTCTGGTAAGCTTTAACCCATTCTTCCCTTAGGATTAATTCTTCATTACCATCTACAACTCTGGTGGGTGGCTTCCATTCCTTGATGACCACATCCCAAAGTTCTGCCATATCTATGTCAAAATAGATTTCCATCCTATACTTCCAATTAGTATAGTTTGTTCCATCAAAGTGAGGCTTGAGTTGTTAGTGGATTCCCTCTTTTGCCATGATCTTTGTTCACCCAATGGAGGTTTGATTGTGAAATGAGGCTCTGATACCACTTGTTGGCCCTAGGCACCAAGAAGAGGGGAGGGGTTGAATTGATGATTAAAAATTAAAATAAGAAAAGGAGAAGAGAAATGAATAGAAAAGAAATATAAGATTTATAGTGGTTCGGGTATAAACGACCCTACGTTCACTCCCTAATTCTTAGAAATTAGGTGTTTCAGTATCTTTCAAAGGTGTTTTCAAGCTTACACCAAAATTTTACATTTGTGTTTTGAAGGCTCACACAACAACATACATTCTTGTTTTTTGAGGCTCACACAACAACCTTTACACTTGTGTTTTTATAGGCTCACACAACAAACTCTCTGTGTTTTTATAGGCTCACACTATAACCTATTACAATTGGTGTTTATGCTCACACCCAATAATGACTTAAAGAATAGAAAAATTGAATAGCAAAATTGCAAGAGTTTAGTTACAAAGTTATTAATTCTCTTGCATTTACATTTGTTTGGTGAGGTATTTATAGCCTCTACCCACCAAAGAGACGTTGCAGTAAAATTGGTACAAAATCTTCAAAGTGTGCTAGACAGATTTGCGCATTAAATGCTTGATAATCTCAATTCGCGATCGCTACTACTCATTAGCGGTCGCGAAATCCAAATTCCATATGAAAAACCTCGTTTGTGTCTAACGACTAGTCCACATGGCAACTTCTATTAGCACACCTGAAAAAATATAGTCGTTGCCTTTTACCTACTCTCAAAAGTAGCGGTTGTGATTTTTCTTATATAGGCCGCGACTGAGGACGCAAATTTGTCTACCAAAAATGTCCATCTTCTTCTTCAGGATTCGCGGTCGCTACCAACAAGTTTCCATCACGATTTTTGTCTTCCAACGGTTACCTGAGACACTTGTCAAGCTGTGGCTGTGGACTTGATTCCCTCTTGAATTGCTTTGAAATTTATGGTCGGGACTGAGTCATGACTCAGACCTCGAATTCGTTTGTGACTTTGGCTTTCCTTTCTTTGAATTGGTCACAGTAGAGAAGTGACCTGTGAATACGTCTATCTAATTTGTCAACCTCCCTTGGTCTAGTTCACGATCGCAAATTAGGAGGCACTAGCTTACTTTGGAGAATTTTAACTTCATCCAACTTCCAATGCAAAGACTAACTAAAAACTGCAAAACACACTTAATTTGAAACATTAAAATTGATCAATCTCCTTTGTCAAGATCAAAAGAGGTCAAAGACTTAGGGTTAACCACCCTAGTCCAACACCTTTCTATTTCTTTTTCAATGCTTAAGAAAAACCTACCCTTTTCTACGTTAAGGAAGAACCTTCCCTTTTGCATGCTTAAGGATAACCTTTCCTTTACAGGCTTAAGAATAACCTACCCCTTGGTATTTTTTTGGGCACAATACTAACATTTACATCCACTAGTAAGGAAAGATCCAAACAATGCATATACCTCTTAAATAGATAGCAAACACACTATTAGTTCGCAAGAAAACCTACTCTCAAAGGAGTAACAAAAACATCTCACTATACCTAAAGTATAAGTAACACCCAAAAAGGTTTGTACAAAGACTTGTTAAAAATGTTTATAAGTTGTTCACAAAGTTTTTCTAAATTTTTCTCTTTTTCCTAGTCTTTAAAAATGCTTATTTTATTTCCAAGATCCAAAACTAATCGTTGGAATAATTGATGTTCAGTTTGATAGCTTTTCTGTAAAACTAGCTGTTAGAGATGACAACACCTGTTGTTCTTCATCAACCCCTATTGAACTTGTAACGGTAACTTTCAATACCTGTAATCCATCTTTCAATGCCTATTGGCTTTGATTACAATGCCTGTAGGAGCAAGAGCAATGACCATTGTTCATTTCTAGAAAGCTTAAACTTCATGCTCTATTTTTCAAACTTTGCACAGTTGTTTTCCATGCCCATTGAGCAATTCGGAATACTCATTGGAAACTCCTTCAACACCTGTTAAAAAGGGCCAATGCCCATTTTGGGTTCCAAAAGCTATAGCTCAAGCTTGGACACCTTTCCCACATCTGTTATGAATATGCAACGTCTATTGTAAGGCCAAATCAACACCCGTTTTAAAAATTTAACACCCATGGTGAGGTTCAGTACAACTCAACCTGGAGTACATCTCCAATACCTATTGCAAAAGGACAATGCCCATTGCAAGGTCCAAAAGAGTTTGGCAATTTGCAGCATCCAATCAACGCCCATTGTTCATCCTTCAATACCCGTTAAATGGTCCAATACCCATTGGGAGATGTTCAACACCCGTTGAACTTGTTTTGGCCCTTTAAGATTAATTAGGTCTTGGGGTCACATGTTCTCTAAACTCTCTCCCTCGAACATTCATAATAATCTCCCCCTTTAACGTTCATTGGGTCTATTCAAATCATCCAAAAACACTAATACAAACATTAGAACTTCTCTTGATTTTGTTATAGTTTTGTTATCCTTCAAACTAATAGTTTTGTTATCATTCAAACACATCATTTAAAGTGGAAGAGTGAGTCTGATGGCTTGGGGTTACATGTTCTCCAAACATTATCCCCCTAGCATTCATAACAATTATGTTAAGTAAATTCTTAAGAAACTTAATTAAATAATATTTAGGATATTAATTTATTTAAGTTATGGATTAAGACTCCATTTGTTTCATGAAAAATAACTTCTTTAAGGAAAACATTTTCTCAGAAAAATATTTTTCTTAGGTAAACATTTTCTGAGTAATATATTTTATGGTGTCAGGAATACACTGTAAAAAATAGAAATTTTCTTTTGATTTAAAAGATTATAATACCATAAATATTTTATATTTATACAATTTATTATTTAATATAAGAAAAAATACATTAAAAATAAAAATTTTTGTAGGTAAACTCATCTTTAGTGATCGCTACAACCAATGATGACCAATAATAGGTATTGGCAGTGAACGATGATCAATAATAATAAATACATGAGTTTTATGTTTTATTTTTCATTTAGATCAGTTTGTTAAAATTCAAAAAATGACTTATTGTTTTCAAAATAGGAAGTCATTTTCTTGAAAAATGATTTAGTTTTGTCTTTAGCTAAGAAAATTTTTTCTATCCACCAAATTCCCTGGATGTATTAAACATTAAAATATACAAAAAAAATTTCTGAAAAAAATTTTCTGCGAAACAAACGAAACCTAAATTGATTTAATTTGAAGTACTTAATTATCAAAAAATTAAGTTAAATTATTTATGTGAGAGATTTTTATTAACTTTAAAAGACCAAACTTTTTATGAGAAATATTTTGTTCCATGCGAAATAATTAGTTACGAATGATTTATTATTTGATTTTAAGTAATTTTAATATTAATTTATTTAAATTAAAATATTATATTTATATTTAAGAGAATTAATTTATATGATGTTGATTTATATATTTTGTGAAAATTAATTTAATTGAGGATTTAGAGTTAATTGAATGTAATTTGAGGTTAATTACATTTTTGGACTAAATTGAGCAAATATGAAAAGTTTGAGGACATTGAAGGAATTAAGGAATTTAAAACCATTAATGGGGAACTATTGATGATTATGAATATAATTTAGATTATTATGATAAAATGGAATTAATGGTACTAATTGATGTTGTAACATAGTAAATGGACTAAATTGGCAAGTTTAGAAAAGTTTGAGGACTGGAATGATTAAGATGCTTAATATGGAATTAATGATAGTTATGTATGTATATGAATGTTAAATGATAAATTATGGTATTTTATATGACTATGGGCACAAATAATGAAAATTATATAGGCAAATGTAACCTTTGGACTAAGTTACATGTTTAGGAAATGTAAAGATTTAATGTCCTTATGGGCCTTTTTGGACAATAATAACATGTCTTATACATAGAACATGCTCAATGGATGAGTTTAGATAACTTTCCATATTTTTAGTATTTTTATTATATTAATATAGATTTATTTATATATTTATGTGTATGTGATACTAAAGTTCCAGGATAAAGAAAAGAGATGCAATTATGGAATAATAATGTCAGGCGAGGGATCTTGTTATGGTTTTTAATGTCCATTGCATACAAGCTTCATACTTTCATATAAGACATAGTAGGCCGAATTATGTTAATATAAAAATCATATGCATTTTGTCTATGAAATTATATGTTATGATATAAATATTATATTTACATGCTATGTGATATGAGGATAGTTCAAAGAAAAAATGAGAATCTACCATGCAAGGATTGAGACCTATATGATATTGATGATATGTATGTATACGTTACACAACTGATAAAGAAACTCCCCCAAGATAAGTAAAAGATACAACTTGTGAGCCTTCCTTCGAGACACGATTAAAGAGGTAACTCCCTTGTGCGAGAAAGATAAGTTATCTAAGAAGCGATTCCTAAGGATTTGACTGTAATAATATGCTATGTAAATATTGTATGTAGGTGATCTACCATGTAGTTAGAGATGCATTCATGTAAAGGCATGTGAGCATGCATATAGGCATATACAATCTCTCATTAAGTATCCTATAAAGAACTCATCCCTCCCCACGCAGTTGTTTTACAGGAAAGATATAAATGATGACTGAGATAATGGATGGATGCTTGAAGTCTAAGGATTTAGATTCAGTAATAAGTATTATATATGTGAAACCATTACTTATTCCTCATAGATGCCTAAATCATTATGTGTAAATATTAATAAGGATTACATGTATAGTTAAGAAATATGATCATTTTATATTTTATATTCTTAGTTATCTTTGCAATGTCTTTAAATATCTTATGAAATGTCTAGTAATTATATTATATATGTGAGAGATGAATGTTACTAATTATGATGTGCAATAAAATTACAATGATATGAGTTTAAGAATAAACACCTTAATTCTAAGGATAGTTTATATGATTATATATATATATATATATATATATATATATATATATATATCTATATATATATATATATATATATATATATATAGCATTTTAGTGTAATCGAAGAAAATAGAGAGAAAAAAGAGAGAGAGATTGAGAATTCTATTGGTTGT
>CATIWR010218449.1:0-22851 GCA_949677035.1 Omphalea diandra
TATTTTGTCTCTCGGGGGCTGTGTGTGTATACATATTAATATATATATATATATATATATATATATATATATATATATATATATATATATATATATAACCATCGCTTAAAAAATAATATTAAAAAAATATATGAGCTTACTAATATCATAGATTATCTTGACTTTTATGTACAGTAATATTCTTTTTTATTAAAAGATTTTTATATTTTTATTTAAAAATATCAAAAATGATATTTTTTTATGAGTTTAGAAAATTGAAAAATGTGAAATTAATTTTCATTTCAATTTTTGAAAAATTTTCTCAAATAATCATAAAATTTATTTTCATTTTCATTCAAAAAATATCTAGAAAATTAGGAAAATTCAACCAAGTAAACACAAATAAAACTCACAGCTGCACCTGTAATCCATTTAATTCAAAATAAGAAGTGCAAATAAAGTAACAGCCTTCTTGGAAAGGCTGGTTAAAATTGGTATTTTGACTCTAGACTGGATACATATTCCATTTCTTCAAGAACGAAGCTTCCAAAACCCTTGTCTTTCAAAACCCATAACACCTCCTGAGAAAGAGGGAGAAGATAACTGCGAGAGATAATATGTCAGGCTTTTCTTTCTCATCTTCATCTTCCACTCAATCATTCTCCTCACCGCACTCCTCATTCGGATCCTCCGCTTCTCGCCCTGGATCTACAACCACTGGTGCCAGTTTCTCTTTCGGATCCTCCCCTTTCCCTTCCATAAACCCTAGCTCATTTTCTTCTTCCTCCTCCTCATTCTCGTTTTCCTTCAATACTTCCTCAAATTCTAACCCTACCTCAGCTCCTACCGCAACTTCATTTGGCTTCGGATTCTCCGCCTCCTCCTCCGCTTCTTCCTCCCCTGCCTCATCCTTCTCCTTCGGTTCAGCCCCTGCCGCTACCAGTTCTGCTCCGTCCCTCTCTGTCCCATCTGCAAGTTCTAATTCCAATCTGTTTGCCGCAGTTTCATCCGCGGCTAGTTCTTCTTCTCCTTCGTTTGACGCTGTTTCTTCTGCGCCAACATCTGCTTTGCCAAATCCGTTTGGTACAGCGTCATCATCCTCGGCTGCCAGTACCAGCTTGTCCTTGTTTGGTGGAACTACATCTTCCCCATTGTTTGGAAACACCTCATCAGCAGCAAGTTCTGCTTCGCCTCTGTTTGGCTCAGCTCCATCTGCGGCGGGTTCCGCTCCTTCCTTGTTTGGCACAGCTTCATCAGCGTCGGGTTCCGCTCCTTCCTTCTTTGGAACGGCTTCGTCTGCGGCGGGTTCCGCTCCTTCCTTCTGTGTAACGGCTTCATATGCAGCCGGTTCCACTCCTCCCTTGTTTGGAACGGCTTCATCTGCAGCCGGTTCCACTCCTCCCTTGTTTGGAGCGGCTTCATCAGCGGCCGATTCCGCTTCTCTCTTGTCTGTAGCTGCTTCATCAGCGGTAAATTCTGCGCCATCTCCATTCGGTGCATCCTCATCCGCTGCAAGTTCAGGTTCATTCCTGCTCGGGACGCCTTCATCCGCTACAAGTTCTGGACTGCCCTTGTTTGGCTCATCTGGCTCTTCAACTACCACTACTGCATTGTTTGGCTCTTCTACTTCTGCTTCATCATCGTTTTCAGCTTCAACTGCTACATTTAATTTCTTCTCTTCACCTTCCTCCTCAAATTCCTGCGCCGCATCTCCTTTCTCTAATGCGTCGTCAGGATTTTCCTTCCCAAAAAGTGCTCCAAGTTTAACATCAACTACTGCATCCATAGTAGCAGCTCCTTCACCAGGTAGCACTTCAGGCTTTTCTTTCGCTACACCATCTTCTGCATCCGGAGCAAGTGCTCCTGGCTTTTCATCTGGTACACTATCTTCTGTGTCGTCTCAATCTTCCTTCAGCTTTAGTAATGCAGCAGCAGCAGCTTCATCTGCCCCTGCACCCTCAACCACGCTTGTTGCAAAACCTACATCTCCATCGCCATTGTTTTCTACAGTTACAACAACAAATGCTTTGACTCCAGCGGCTGGTTCTACGGCAACATCTTCTTCTGCTATTACTTCAAGTTTTACTTTACCTGCTTTTTCTGCGAGTGCGTCCTCTTCTTCTTCTGCAACTGCAGCCCGCTCAACTGCAGCTTCTTCTGGAACTACTAGTTCCTTTCCTGGTTTTGGCGTGGCTAGTGCAGCTGCTACTTCATCGGGGAGTTCTAGGTCGTACACAGGATTTTCCTTATCAAATAAAACATCAGTGCCTGCTACAACATCGCAAGCTCAACCAACCACTTCTGCCCCCTTATTCAGTGTGTGCCAATTTTTTTCCTGCTCGAGATATTCTATTGTTTGCAGATGGTTCTTGCGTGTCTGAATGCTTTATTTGTATTCCTTTTAGATTTGGGAGTCAAGCGAGATTTCATAGTTAGATTTAGGGGACTATTCATTTGCTAGCGTAAAGTTAACCTAGATGGTTAATTCAGCTGCTTTGTTTACGTTTGGTTTGACATGATGCATTCTCAGTGCTGATGAATGGAATACCTTTTTTTTTTTTTTTTTTGTATGCGATCTAATCATTAACAATGTTCTTTTGATGTAATTACCAATGGAAAATTATGATTTAGCATGAGATTCACACTGAATGCCCTGTGTTTAAAACGATTCTAGGATTCTGATTGTGAGCAGCAATGGATAATTCTGTGTAGTAAATTGCTGTTCAAATTGATCAATGTCATCTGGATGCTTCTGAATTTTGATTAGCAGTGTTCTGCTCTCTATGCGCTTAATGCAGATGGTGCACACAAATTTGTCTTCCAATTTGTTGCAGTTTATTTACTTTCTGCCAATTTAGTGCTCAGTTATATAGACTCCTGCATGATAAATTGGTGTCCAGATCTTGTTTGTATGTCATGTGTCTATTATCACAAGCACTCATTGATTTGATGCTCTCAGTGCTGCACTTTTCAATTTTGTGTTAATCTATAATTTACTAACTTCTGATCATTACCCTGTATAAACATATGGTTACAGGAAAATTAGGAGTTATAGCTTTTTAAACATGATCAAAATTGATTAGAACTTCCATAGCAATTTTTCTATATTAAGCACCTTATGGTCCTGGCATTTTTTATGTGTTACCTTATTTTTATCTTATCTACATTCTCATGTGTTCCAAATATTTGAGATCTGAATTTATTTTTCTCATTGCTTTTTCTGTGGATTTCGAGGAGCATAGAAGTAGTTCTGCATTTAAGATCTCACACAAACTGTTCTGCAGGTGTCCCTGCTTCTGCTTCTGCAGCTGCAACAACTTCACCTTCCATTGCTACCACAGCTCAGATGGCACTTCCTCCTGCTGTGGCTTCCAGTAGTGGGTCTGTGTGCTCTTTATTAGTAGCAAAATTTTTTTCTATGTTTGCCCATTCTCTGTCCACATTTTTTGGTTATTACTTGTTAGTATTGTTTGAAAAGCTGAAAGCCCTTGTCTCTGAATTTTTTATGTATGAATGGATGCTTTATTTCCCGATTTCATTATCTATAACTTATGCACTTGTTTCCTGTGTATCACATTTTGTCTTTCATGTATTCTTTTCTGAAGTCCAAAATTTTACAGGAGGCATTGAATCACCATAAAATTTCTTTAAAGACCAAATATATGTGTATTTGTGTTTACATATTCTCATTTATCCTATAGGACAAGTTCAAGTGTTAATGCTGCTGTATCTGCTACGCCAAAATTACCCTCTGAGATTACAGGGAAGACAGTTGAGGAGGTACTTCATACATTTATATATTTTGTTCTTTTTCTTTTCCTTCTATCCTTTGTTCCTTAACATTAGGTTTGATTGCTGAACTAACCACATGCATTAGATACTTGCCTCCCCTGGATGATCTAAATGTGTATGTAAGTTTGTGTATGTGCTTGTTTATGTGTGACTGAGTTCAAATATGCAATTCAATTAAGGATGGCATGTGCACTGAAACTTCGTGTGTTAGTTGCCAACCAGTGGTTGAAAGTTTCTCCCATAATCATTACCTTGTCATAATTCTATGATTTGGCCTTTATATTTTGTGCTGTTTGGTTTCTATTGTTTTGCTTGTTCTTTCTAAAGTTACATTTTTTTTTTCTTGTTTGAAGATCATAAAAGAATGGAATGCTGAGCTGCAAGAGTGTACTGGGAAATTTCGGAAGCAAGCTGCGGCAATAGCTGAATGGGATAAGAGGATCTTGCACAATCGAGATGTTCTTCTTAGACTTGAGGTAATTATTTTCTTATAGCTTAGCAAAAGAGATTGTATTGTGAAATGAGATGACATGATTTTAGCTGTGTCATTTGTCTTCTAGATATTATTGATAGCATGATTCTTGCATCATTATATGCCTTGTAAATATATTTAGGTATGATTTTCTGTGTGCTTTAACTCGTTATTGGAAGCAAATGACTATTTTCATCATGTCCATGTTCACCACTCTGAATGCCAATTAAATTTTGTGTTATGATGGTGTTTCAGATTCAAGGAAATGGTCTAAATTACATTTTTTGTTATGCACTTTTCATTACCTAATACATTAGTTATCTTCAGATTGAAGTGGCAAAAGTGGTTGAGACACAAGCTAACTTGGAACGACAACTAGAGTTGATTGAGACCCATCAACAGGAGGTACTTCAATAAGTTATTCAGTCTTCATATTTTCAGTGCAGCAAATTCTTTTCATTTTATCATCTAGAGCAGGTGAAGCAATAATATTTGTTATCGCCTTCTTCTAGAAGGGATTTTTTGGGTTTATATATGAAGCGTGAGAATGCTTGCAATTCTAGGAAGTGAATAAAAAAAAAACAATACCCTTCTCTCCCGTCCCCTTTCTCCCAATACAAATGTCCTGTTTGTATTTAGTACATATTATGATGGGACTTGTATTTGATTTCTTCTCTTTGATGTGAAAAAGTCTTATAATTTTGATATCTTGTGAAGCTACTCCTAATGTATTTCACATTCAATTACCAGTTTACCTAAATCTTTGGTGGTAGATAAGTTCATCTATCTTAAAATTTAATTTAGCCATTCTTATTTTTCTGTCGGCCAGTAACTGCATCAATCATCTAGTTAATTGTGCTATTATCCTGTAAAAGTATTGCTCTAGTAATCCTGAATGAGATGGCCTTGTTATGTAGACATGCAAATGTCTTGGTTTGCCACTGGCTCTCATCCTCTGAATGGTATCCTTATTGTCTCTGCATGGTCAACTGAATATAATCATCCAGTTCTTGCCATCATGTCAGATTGTTAACATTGGGAAAAGGACAATGTTATGATATAAGTCTGATACTCCAGGCCCTTTTTGTGTTGGCATGTACCCAAAGTTTTGAAGTAAACCCTTTTGAAGCCATCTGCACTAGAGCATTAGATGAACCAAAAAGACTTGGAAAAAACAATGAACACTTGGGATCGCATATGAATGCAGAATGTCTCTTTTGTTTAGTTATTATGTGAAAGTTAGAATCTTATCCTTGTAGTTTGATCCTTTAGTTGTTTTCATGTTTATATTGTTAGGTTGACAAGGCGTTGCAGAGTATGGAAGCAGAAGCTGAACATATTTACAAGGATGAGCGTGGTTTGCTTCTTGATGATGAGGCTGCATCAACACGAGATGCAATGTAAGAATTGTTGTGCTTTTGTTCCCTTTCAGATGTGTTACATTTTGTAGTCCTGATCTATCCATAATTAATTGAAAATTGCTCTGATCTATTACACTTCTTAACTGATGGTTAGACTCGTCTAAGTCTAACTTAAAAAATTATTTATTATGTTAGATGGATAAGACTCGGTTATAATTTTTTTTTTTTTTATTGTCTTGTTTGGAAAACTTGAAATTTGTGAAGTTTGAGGCTACAGTTTTTACCTGATTTATGTTGTGTGAAGTGCCACATGCATAACAAGGTTTTTCTTGCCTATTGAACCTCCTTTTTTCTGGCTTCAGGTATGAGCAGGCTGAGCTTATAGAGAGGGAATTAGAGCAGATGACTGAACAGATTAAATCTGTTATCGACAACCTGAATTCCAGCCAGGTTAGCCTGTGCTGGAGTGATTTACTCGTCAATAAGGTCTCTCTATAAATTATATAGACGATGTCATGATGTTTTTTTTTTTTAAAAAATTTGTTTAGGGTGGTGAACTGGATTCAATTGATAGGATGACTCCATTGGATGTGGTTGTTCGAATTTTGAACAATCAACTAAGTTCTTTAATGTGGATAGATGAGAAGGTTAGTATCTAGTTTTTTCTTCATAATTTGGCTTTGCATTCACAAGATATATGTGATATTTTGTGCATGTACGTCTGCTGAAGTACTTACTATTTTGTACATATGAATATTCCAGCTGTGGTGGTCAATGTGTTCTTTGAAAACATAAAAGTATATATATGTCTGCCTGTTTTCATTTTTCAGCAGGCCTCTTAAGAAAGCCCTTGTTGAAGGAGTCATGGTTATAGCTTTTTCACATTATTTTTTCTTCGAACTTGAATTATAGAAGTAAAAATCCGATGTTCTTACTGTGAATCCTAGTGTTATGAGAATATGGGAGTACTAAACTCATGAATGTGCATTTTTTCCCCTTCACTTTCGATGTCATGAATGTGCATTTATTTCCCTTCACTTTCAATGTCCATTGTTGACCTTTTATTCTTTTATCAGGCGGAAGAATTTTCTTCACGGATTCAGAAGCTTGCAACTCAAGGTTCTGCAGCAGATCGTGAGCTGTGATGGGCCCAAAATTTTGGATGCCTTGATCTGGATGTCTTTTCACAAATTTTTTTTGTTCTGCCCTAATGAATTGATTGTGAAATTAAAAAAGATTAGTCACACCACTTTTCCTCTATCGTTTTTTTCCCCTCTTAGTGGAAAGTGAGATGCACGTTTATGGTGCATGTGGACGATGTAATTCCTTGATGAGAATGGCTATTCTAACAATGTTAGGGAATTTAGTAATGTTTTCGGGTACAACTCATCTATAGGTTCATTTCAAACAGCTTTTTTGAAAGGGAGGGAAGAATTCTCGACCGTCTTGCTAAGTCCTTTTGCTTTGCTTAACATGTGTTGGTCTCATAAATTTCCTGATCACGTGCAAAAGCTAGACTTTCTTGCCAATTGGTGATGTATCTGGTTGGAGTGTATTGAAAAACTTGATATGAATCTAACCACAAATCACAACAGGTGTGAGCGAAAAGTGACATCTCCATGTTTACATGCAATTAACAGGGCACGAAGAGTAACTTTTGCTCGGCTTGAGCGATCTAGGAAACAGCTTTTAAGTGATATATGGAAAAATGTGTATTTCGTTGTATAAGCATAAAGAAATGAACTTTAAAGTCCGGAGTTCATGGGCAATCCATTCACAAACTGCAGGTATCTTGTTTTGTATCGAGAAATTTTCCCCCGACGGTCAAGCCTGGTGAAACCTTGCAACAACCACAATTAAGAGGATTACAATGGAAAGGAGCAAGGATGATCTAACCATGTCATCAACACCACCTGCGTTTTCTTCGGCATGTTTACCCCTTTCATGAGATTGGAAAATCTCATTCATCAACAATTGGAATTTCTCAAGAAGCTCAGTAACTTTGGCTTTAGCAATGTTCATAATCCAACTCAACATGCAGGCAACAACATCCGGTTTCTCATTACAGCTTTGAATCCTACAATTCTCTGGTTCAGAAACAAGTCCAAAGTTGTTAATTATTGTTGATAATGGGAAAGGATGAAACTTCTTTCAAAAGCCACTGAACCTGGGTAAAAGCATGACTTTCGCAGCTGCAGCATCATCTCATTGTTTATAAGAGCATCCCACACAGCTTTATCAGATGATAGGGAAACCACCAGTCTCTACATGCATTTTAGATTCCATCAAAATGTGTAGTATGCAATCGGCAAATACTAAAAAGGGATAAAAAAAAAAAAGCACCTTAGTAACAGGATCTGTCTGCATCAGACGAAAAGCATCCTTAGCTCTTCTATATGCATGGGATATCGATTCTGTTATATCATTATCAGAATCCGACATCTGTAACAGCTGGTTAAACTCTGACCCAGATGGAGGAATCCCTTGCACGAAACTGTTTATATCAATTTTACAGGCAATTAGGCAAAAGCAAAAATAAATGACAATGAAAGACTGCCAAAAAATTAGAGATTGTACTTATATGACTTACGTTTGGAGAGCAACTATGGCACTTTGAACTTCAGATTGAGATGGAACAACGCCAAAAACATCCTCAAACGAAAAAGACCTGGTTGCCCTTTTCTCTTTTCTTCCTTGCGCAGACTCGGTTTCATTAGGACAATGGCAACGAGAAGCACCAGTGCTGTTATTTGCCGAGACTGGAAAATTAAGACTAGAAGGAGTAGTAGGAGAAGATAGAGATGGGAGGGCAAAGAAGGAGGTTTTGCAATGAATCACAGGAACGTCAATATGCATAGCTCCTCCTCCCATGTCTTTCACTCGTTTCGCTTGTATTCTTTGGATATGATTCAAATGAGAAAATATCAAATCTAATCTCTCAAAGACAAAATGAAATGTTCGACAACAAAAAAAAAAAAAAGATAAAATGAAATTATGGAAGTAGAAAGAAAATTCATTTTGTGCCCACTTTCTCTTGGCCAATGGCAAGGTTGTAGTTGTACTCTGGAGTTAAGAAAAATACAAAAATGAATTATTGATTTATGCACTGAGATGAATTATTGATTTATGCACTGTGCAAATGTTGAAATCCACTCTTAAAATCATTCAAGAAAAATGTAATCTCGATAAATTGATGTGAAAATATTTTTTAAAATATTAAAAAATAAATGATTTTTTTTCTTTGAACTAAGGAATTAGAATTCATATAGATACACACTACAATGCCATATACCAACTATATGCGATATTATATTATAATATGATAATAGTATAATTTTAAGTATTTAAATAATAATTTTATTTGTATGTAATTATTTACCATTTAAATAGTTTTATTTTAAATAAAATCAATATAAATAATTAATAAATTATACATATAATTTTAAATTTTATAAAATGATACACAATATCATCATATGTATACGGTCATTATGGAATTCACCATCACATTGATATAAAATTTTGGCTACTTTTTTAATAGGGTTAAAAGTAAAACATGAAGAAAAATATTATTAATTTTACTGAATTTCTAATAAAAACAAAGTTCAAATATTTTGATTTCTTTGAATTTTTTTATATTATACTATTTAGTCTTTCATTTTTAAAACATTACATTAAAATGTTTTTATATTTTCATTTCATGACACTAAACAGGTTTTTCATTTGTTTTAATGTTTTTTTGTTAATTCAAATCTGAAAGTAAAAATGAGTATATATTTTTAATAAATACTAAAAATTCTCTTATTGAGCCATGGAAGGAAAAGAAATATTTTTTTTTCAGGAATGAGAGGAAATTAAAAACAATGCAGTCAAAGGAAAGTAGCTAATTTCTCCTTACCTCTAAATCTGACTGTTGAGGAGCTGAAATTGTGAAAGATTAAAGTTGAGAGCCGCATCAGTTGAAGTTAATTTTAATTTTTTCATGCTCAACGCTGAAAGGATTTTGAGAGATGTTTTTTAGTAATAATAATGACATAATTAGAATATTTAATACTAATAATTTAAAATACAATTAAAATAATATAATTATATATGCAAGTTCTTTAAGAGTTTAATGATTTATTATTATTATTATTATGATTATTATATAAGTTTCTTTTAGTTAAAAAAATTTATATGTAAAATTATGTTAATTTGTCATGCGATAAACTTTTTTCTTTAATATTTATATCATGATTTACTTATATTTATAAGAGTTTTCAAATTATATTAAAGATTTTTTTTCATTTTATCTAATTTTATTGAATATAATAAGCATCATTTCATGCATTATAACGAGAGGAAAAAATAGATTTTTAGGTGAAAAGTGATATGTTCTTATTTGAAAAAAAAAAAAGTAAATTTTTTATTAGTACTTCACAGTTTGTAGATTTGTTAAATGTAATTTTAATATTCAATCTCATATAGGGAAACAACTTATTTTTGTTTAGATGCAAAGGGATACTTATTAAAAAATGTTAAAACGAAAAAAATAAAAAACTACTTCTGAAAAATTAATAGCATAAGAAAAAACTTTAATTGAGATTTATTAATATAGTTAAAAACAGATAAAATAGTTAAAAACAGATCAAAATTTATAAAATAGAGAGAATAAAAAATTCTACCATCTTCCTAATAAAAAAAATTAATATTTCCATAATAAAAAAAATTATAATATTTTCCTTCCCCTTTAATAAAGTAAAAATAAAAAAATTATTGGGAAACTAACAAATAAAAAAAAGGTTCAAAACGACGACGTGACAAGTGGATATGCAAGAGTGAGCCTGAACTCGTTAAGTGAATCGTGGCGATACGGGCCGAAAAGGCAAATTGGCGGTTGTACTCGTTAACGCCGTTGAGAAAATAACTTCTTCAAAATCCAATCCAAATATGAGATGCGATCACAGGAGAATGAGATCTCTGTAATTTTGTTTCTCTCTACGCTCTCACATTTTAGCACTTACTAGGTAGTAGAATTAGCAGAGGTCAAATTTTGCTTTTCTCATTCCAGAGATTGGTTGGTTCATTATCATCATCATTATCATTTGTCCATGAATATGGATACATTATATATATGATTGTTGTTGTTGATGTTTTTGTATCAGATGGCGGACGGAAGTGCGCAATCGAGATACGTGAAGTTGACGAAGGATCAAACACCTGTGGAAGATATAACGCCTGGTGAACTTAATCAGCCCGTTCAAGTTCCTCAGGTTCTCTTTTTTCTCTCCCTTTTTCTATATAATGTTTTGCCAAACTATATCCGAATTTTCATTTATGGATCAGCTTTTTTTTAATTTTTTATTATCTTTTGCACAGTTAACCGTGCACAGATGTGTTGAATGCGGACAACCTCTACCGGAAAGCTATGAGCCTCCAGCCGATGAAGATTGGACTACCGGCATTTGTGGCTGTGCTGAAGATACTGACAGTTGTACGACTCCATCCTATCTTTCTTTTCTCCCTTTTTCTTTATTATTGCGATTTATCAATTTGACGTTTATCACTAGAATGTGTTTGATACAGTCTACATTTGTAAGATTCCATCTCTAGATGTGATTGACATATTTAATAGTATATAAACTACTATTCATCTTATCAGCTTTCTATTCTACGTTTTGAATAAAATTTGTCTTAAAACAGCAAATTATGAGCTTCAGTTGAAGGCACAGTCAGTAGTTCATAATAGGGAAATGATATTCAGTCAACATGATTTTTTTTAACTTCTACTTCTTTTAATTTTTTTTTTTAATCTTTTTTCACTTGTGCTAGTGGAGAGTAAACATTTATTGTGACTAAATCTCCAAAATGCTGTGCCAGAAAGTAGAATTCCCAGTAGGTTTACCCTGATGCTTCAGCTAGAAGTCTTATATTCTTCTGGACTTGAATTATTCAGTTTGGGGAAATGGGGAAGATGAAACCTAGAAATGTTTGTGCACAGGATTAGAAGAAATAATAGTCTTGAAAGTATAAAACAAGAATTATGATAAATTTGGTTGAGACCAATTAATGATTTTTTATGTGCAAACCAATTATCATGCAATTACACTAATAAGGAGAGGTTCAGTTCAAATGCAATTTGTTAGAAGCACAATGGAGTATAAGAAACGACATGCAATGAGTGTTGAGGTAGTGGGCCATAGATATTGGGATTTTATTTTCATGCATAAATATTTCTTATATATATATATATATCATCACATGTGTATTGCAGGTCGTACCGGACTCTTGTGCCCATGTTTATTGTTTGGACATAATGTCGAAACTCTGAGAGAAGATGTTCCATGGGCCAATGCTTGTGTTTGCCATGCCATGTGTGTTGAAGGTGGACTGGCACTTGCCGCAGCTACTGCATTCTTTCATGGTATTGATCCTAAGACTTCTTTTCTCATTTGTGAGGGCCTGTTATTTGCATGGTGGATGTGTGGCATTTACACTGGCCTGTTTCGACAATCGTTGCAGAAGAAATATCATCTCAAGGTAGTTTTGTGAGATCTTATATTGCATTGGTTGTTAAAATCAGAATATGTTGTTCAAGGACATCTGCTTGATTTTTACATTCCACACATAAAGTAAATCAGAATAGGTTGTGCAAGGATATCTGCTTGATTTTTACAAAAAAATGTATAATTTACTCTAGTCATACCTCTATTGACTATATATCCCATAATTGCCATTGATTCTCCATTTTTCCTAGAAATGTCGAATCTTTTATGACAGTTTTAGTTGGTTGATTTCCATGAGTTTCTGATGCTCTATATAAAGAGGCCATAAGAACCCGACATCCAAGCTGTGAGATACAGAAATTACTTTGCACCTGTAAGTTGTGTGTAGTGTGATCGCATATCAGTGTCGTACTTTAACAAAGGTAAAATTGGGTCCAGTGACAAATTCTTCTAGTGTTAAACAATGTTTGCTGGCTTATGGTTTTGCTCAGACAGTTTAACATTTGTGAACTTTGATGGACTAATCTGATCCTACACGCTGGTTTCTTTTGGCTGACTCAATTGTGCGAGTCTTGCAGAACTCACCTTGTGATCCCTGCCTCGTGCATTGTTGCATGCATTGGTGTGCCCTGTGTCAGGAGCACAGGGAGATGAGGAACCATCTATCTGATAATGCCGCTTTGCAGATGACTGTTGTGAACCCTCCACCAGCTCAGCAGATGAAATCAGATGACGGCCCAGCATCTGCACCAGCTGCTCAATCTTCTACGAATGGTGCACACACCAATTTAGAGATACAGCCTGTGTAGAATGAGGATTCGCCGAGTACACATTTATCATTTCGGTTCAGTTTTTAGTTTATTTCTTTCTTTCTTGTGTAGTTGAATTGGAGCAACTTAGTGAGCGAATCTAAAGTTGCTACATCAGCGGTAATATTCTTTTTTCAGTTGGTCGTTAGGCTGTTTTGCTTCTCACCGCTACCTCTCTGCTTATAATATTTTTCATTGGTGGAATGTATATGCCGCCCCCTAAATTATTAATGATAAGTCCATTCGCCCCCTTTATTTTTTGTTTTGACCTATTATCTCCTTTAATTTTTAATTTTCACCTATTGAACTTTTGAAGTATTATTTATGATCTATTCAGCGCACGCAAGACTAGGAAGTGAAACACGCGTGATGACCTGGTAAAAGTTGGATGAGTAGGATCCAAATTAGCCCTGCATGTCCTTTATCTATCCAATAAACAAATTGGCGTTCAAGATATAGCTCAAGGGGCGGCTGATGCATCCGGCCATTTTTCATTTATGCACTTTTTGTTGGTCTATGAACCTTGGCTGATGCATTCGGCCATGCCCTGCAGCTTTCTAAGTTTATCTTTAATAGCTGTACCGGTATCTGATTATATACTGTTTAGATTACTTAGTGACTTTTACAGGATAAGCTCATAGGATGATAAATTCAAAACACGTCTGGGTATTTACGTAGTAGAAAGCAGTTATGCGTGCATTTTCTCATTTTTTTACATCAGACAATTTAGAAACTTTTGGGGGTAGACAAGATAACACTCTAGGAGGACATATGGATTTATTATTTATTTAAAACAATTGTAATCTGCAAGGATGCTACAAATTTTGAAATTAAGTATTTACCAAAATGATGCTTTCTGAAAACAATGGTTACATAGACTCCTTTTGCATGCTGTTTCCACTGTCCAAAACCCCCTGTAAATGGAAGTTGAACAATTTGGTCTGCCAGGTAATTAAAATTTCCCATCATCTGCCCGTAGCATGTATCTATTCCTTAGCTCTCAGAAAATAAAAAGATCAAACAGAAGACTGTTGGGTGATAACTAGGTGAATGCTTCTCGCTGTCCTGTGGGAAGCTCCAGATCAGGCTCCAATTCACTGAGAGGTGAAAAATAATGTTCTACCATATCTTCTGTCACTTGTTCCAAGCTTGGAGGATTCCACTGCATATTTGACAGGACATAGCAGAGAGTTCAAGTGTAAATGCATGTTTGTTTTTAAAGATCAAAATTACAGACTACCTATAGTTTGTCACTGATTATTTCAATAATTTATTAAGATAGCACAGTATCACACTATTCTTGTGGCTAGATTCACGCTTAAGCATTGAAGTTTCCAACTACATTATCAAATATAACCTTCATGATAATCATATATCCAGTTTCTTGAATGGCGAAGAGTGATGCACAAAACTCATACCTTTGGCGCTAAGTCCTTGTCTACCATTCGTGCACGAACACCCTGATGAGGAATTAGAAAGAGAAAATATAGTGACAGATTGTGAATAGTTTTTACACTTATAAATTGTGACGTTAAATACCTCACAGAAGTCACTAGAGATCTGCTTGGATACTCCCTGTAAGGACATTCGATATTCTCGAACCAAGCATTGATCTAGCGATTGAAATCTACCTTCTCGAATCTGGATGAATCAATAGCACTGACTCCAGTCATAATGCAATCGTTTCAGAAGAGAAGGCCAAGAAACATGAGTAAACAGGACTCACAGATCTTAAGGAAACCTTCAAGCTCAATGGCGATGCTTCTCTGAGTCTTCTTAGAGTGGAATTGCAAAATGCACTGTTCGTTCCCGAAGCCTCACTTTCCTGAGAGAAATGGTTATCTCAGCAGACTGCATGTTTATGATGTTATGGCAGCAATTTGACTCACTAATTTGGTGGAGCCATTTCTAATGATAACATTTGACAGGACCATCCCAAGGTTTACAAGTTCTCCAGAAAGGGTCCAAGCAACATAGTGCACTAGGAAATATCCAAGATTCGCAATCCATTTTAAGATAGTAGAGAAGCCTTGAGAAATTTATCAACAATCAAACAGATTCCCATTTTTTCGTAACTGTGGAGAATATCCAAGATAAGCAGCTATTCAGATGAGAGAACTACCTCCCATGGAACAGGAATCACCTAAAGCTAAAACTACTATATGGTGGAGCATGTTTTTTACACTTTAACCCCATTTTTAATTACATTCCACTCCTTCATTTTTCTTTGCCAACAATGAAAAAGACAAAAAATCAAAATTTTCTGCTGTTCTCAAGATGCATTTCGCTAAAAATATACTGATGCACATCCAATTTGCTGTGTGGCTCTAGACTAACATAAACTGTAACAAAAAGAAAATGCTTACCAAAGCACCAAATATTTCTTCAACAGTGTCATGACTAAAGCATTTATCAATAGTTTTGATCCTAAACAAAAAGAAGTATGTGGATTAGTTAACTTGATCATCAAACCAATAAAATGCATATACTTTACATAAATAAATGCATGTACATGGGATAAGCTAACTTGATTATACATTTTACTGAGTTTGCACTTAAAGGTAAATAAATGAGAGTCAATTTGTTTCATTCTGAAAAAATTTCAGAATTATAACTTCCATGAGTTGGTGAATCATATGGCAAAACAAACCTGTGAAGCACACTCATCTTATCTGGATGGACAATGTCACCATATCTTTCTAAAGTTGCTTCAATCACAGAAGGATCATCAGTAACCAGTTCCCCAAGCTGCTGTTCAATTAATTGAAGCCTCTGTGGAATCAAAATAAACAAGATAAATTACTGTTATGTAACTGGGAGAGGAACAAAACAGGAAAAATGTAAAAAAGGTTCCATCAGTATCAACTTCACTATATGAATAGTGTGTAGCCAGGCCACAAGCAATCATTTCTGCTCCATTCAGGGTTTCTGCAGTTAAAGCCAAATATTCCCCTGCAACCAGGAAGCAACTTCATATCAGAATCACACTGAAGCAGATCAACAACACTCATCAGTCAGAGCCGAGTATGCCCCTCATTCACCAATTTTTTGATGGTTGAAATGTACAGAATGTTTGAGACAGCAAGGTTCATTAAATACATTCTGACATTCAGGCTAGTCGACTGATCAGCACCATTGCAATGAAAGAAGTGTCACTCCAACCACCGTTTTAATCCAAACAACGCGAATGGTCACACCTCATATCAAAAAAAATGAATTTGATCTCTTGATATATGTTGATAGCCAACAACTATTTCATAAAGTGCATTCAAGAAGTGTTAGTACTTCAAAACAAATTCAAAGGAGAAATTTTTATGAGTGAGACATTTATGCAGTATCCCTCAAGGCAACAACAACAGCCATCAGAGACTCTTTCAAAAAAAATATTGCCAAAGCAACTCAATGAGAGATTGAGGAGGAAAAAGAAGTGTCATTTTTTATGCACGAACACACCTTCCTAATTTAATCATTTTGATCTTCATTTTCCTCTTTTCAACAAGGATATGCATTCTGCTTCAGTGCTACCACATTAAATCCTTCTAAAAAACGAAAAAGAAAATAACATTAAACAATAATACCTAAGTGTCCAGGTAGATGCGAGAGGTAGAAGGATGCACCAGCATCAGGGTGGAATCCAATAAGAGTTTCAGGGGTAGCAAAAACCTGAAAAATGTTAGGGTAATGTATCATTAATCATCTCTAAGCACAAACTAAAATTTGAAATGGAGAAAATAAAGCAGATTAAGTATTTAGCACAATTTACATCAGCAGATCACTTGACACAGGAAAAGAAGGATCAATAATTTTTGGTTCCCCGTTTCAACCATGTTTTGAGCTTTTCAAAACAAGCACATAAAATACAAGTTATACAAATCTCCCATAAAGCTTTCAGATTTTTATACAAATCTTCTACAAAGATTTCAGATTTTCTCAAAGAGAAGAGAGAAAAAAAAAAGTTAGGAAAAGATAATGATGAGCAGCGAGTGCGAAAGGCATGCATATCATTTTTATGTTACATACAGTTTTATCAGTTGCAACTCGAAATGTGCCAGGTATTGAAACTCCAGCGCCACCTCCCATGGTTATACCATTCAAAATAGCCACCTACAAGGAGATTATTAATGAACAAGTTAAAAAATAAACAAAAATCCTATTCTACTGAAACAAACAGTGGTCTCACACTACATTAAACTCATTACCTTTGCTACACAAGGAAATATCTTTGTAAAGAAACGTCAAGGTTGGCTAGATAAATATAGAAGACAAAATTCTAGTAGTGTTTGAGAATTGTGAATACTCACATGGGGCTTCAAATATGTACCAAGTACATATATAAAACTATACAGAGTCCGGAAAAATTCCTTGCAGTCTTCCAATTTCTCTGCATAGATTTTATCAAATGTCACCCTAACTTTACTGAAATCCTTTATACTGATGAATAAACTAATGCAAAACAATTGAATTGGCCAACGAGAGAAATTTGTCCTCTAGGTGTTTCAAAAAGCATAACAGCCTTTATCTCATTACCTTGGTTTATCAAGTGATAAAGAGAAACAATGTCTCCACCTGCACAAAATGCCCTGCCACTGCCCTTTACACACCCAAAATAAATAAATCCTAAATGTCTCTTATCATAAATTCAAATTAAATCAAGTAGGAAAGTTACCAAGAGAAAAGTGAAAGCTGTAACCTTACCTTCATGGCCACGAAACCAACATCTGGATCATCCTCCCAATATTCATACATTTTAAGCAATCTTGCACCCTAAGATCGCCAACATCATTATTTTTTTTTAAAAAAAAAACACAATTAGAGAAGTAATTACCAAAATAAGAACCATGAATTGAAGGAAAAAAGTAGAAGAAGAGCACCATATTAGTATTCAGAGCATTGAGGACAGAGGGCCTATTAAGAATGGCAGTTCTCGAATTCTGTTTCTCTTCAATTAATACCTGCTGTAGTAGCCAGTAATTGCAACATCAAATCATTAATTAAACTAATATACCACAAAACCTAGTTAGTAGTCAATAACCAACAACTAAATAGAATGAGGATAATGATGCTAGTTAATAACTTGGCTGTCGAGATCATCGTCACTAGGGTTATCGCTTAGACGAGATGACGAGACGTTTCTGCACTGCAAATACGCGGCGGCAAGGGATCCACAAGTCTCTACTGTGCTGCGCTGTATCAGTAAGGCTGCTGCCTTCTTTAATCCCTGCATTTTCACTCTTTACTAATTCTCCCTCTTTCGTCTACACTGCCTTATAACGCTAGTCAGTCACTGTTTACAGTTTGCTCTTCTCTCTAATCTCTATTCACTACACTACAGGATCACGCTTGTCCTCGTCCAGGATAAATATTGGGCTTCTTCTCCTACGGTACGCTGTTTTATCATCACCAACGTTTTCAAAATTAGCTGAACCAGTTGCTCGACTAATCAGTTGATTCAATTAATCTAATAGGTTATTTTTAAATAATTTTTTTATAAATATATATAAATAATATTTTAAAAAAATAAAAAATATATAATAAGATAAAATAATAATATAATTTTTAAAATTATTTTTATGTTTAAATTTTGATTAAAGTATTATATTTTTAATATATTAAATTTTACACAAAACAATTTAGTCATGTTTATTTTTCTTTTTTGAAATTTTTTTATTTTTTAATTTGTAATATTGCAAAGCATCTCTTTGATTAATACAACTATTCATTTTAAAAGATGAGTTACTAGTTGATACCTATCTAACAACTCTAATTCAAAAAAATATTGTATGTGTTACTTTTTATCAATAGTTGTACTTTTGTTTACAAATAAAAAGATAAATGCATCTTAACTTTTATATTAACTTTAATATAATGTTTATAAATATTATTTTTATTCAATGATAATAAATTATTTATTTTTATTATCATTACTTATATATAATATATTATTTGTTTTTTAATAAAATCACTAATATTCATGATTAATATTTAATGTAAGTATTATTAAAACATTAATTTATAAAATTGTTTAATGAATATATATTATTTATTTTAAAATATTTAATTTTTTAAAATTTATGTCTATATTAGTAATTATATTTATAAACATCAATCATCGTTAATAATTTTATCAAACGTTTAATATCAATTACCAACCAGTTATAAAAAAACCAATAATCACGTAGACACTTAGTTTGAATCGATTTGATTAAATTTGAGTTTTTTATCAAAATTTTCAATTTTTTCAAGTTTTGACTGGTTTTTTTAATTAACTAATTATTGATCCCTTTATCAAATTAAACCAGTAATTGATTTTTTATTCTTTTAGTCATACTAACTGATTTTATTTCGATTATGAAAACACCGTTACAAATTCTTGAACAAAATATTATAATAATAATGTCAAATGAATTAATTCAAATAGTATCGAGTTTTAATAGATAATTAGTTCATAAATCACACTTTGGGCACTATAATTTACTATATTATTTAAGGATATTTAAAATATTAATATAATAAAATATTTATATAATATATGTGATTGAATAAATAATACTTATTTTCAAATATATAAGATGAAATTTATTTTTTAGTCTTGTATTTTTTAATTATTTATTTTATCATTTATTTTAATATTTTTTATTTTTATTTGTATTATTTTTAATTGGATAAGTTAATATAGAAATTCTAATCATTTATGCTCATCAAAGAGTTAATTTGATCAATGTCAAATTTTTTACTGATAAATGATAGTTAATCATCTAAAATTAAATATGAATCCATAATTAATTATATATATTGATTGGATTGAAATTTTAATTATAAGGAAATTGACTCTAAATAATATTAAAAATATATAATTACATATGTTAAATTAATTATATTGATCACCACTCTATGGATTGTGATACATTAAAAATAATTATTTTATATATTATATTAAAATGATTATTTTTATTTTAAATTAATTCAAATTATGTTTAAATTTAAAAATACGTGATATTTTATAATTAATAAAATAAACTAATTATTCAATACTCAATCAAATTATATAATTATATGATATATTTTTTTAAATCAAATTATATATATTGTTAATTTTATATATTTAATATTTGAATTTAATAAATAATAAAATAACGATAATTTATTTTACTAGTGTGTTGTAAATTGATTTCAACTAAATTACTAATCATTACAACTTACTTTTGTTAACCTATTACTATTAATATTAATGTCGACTATTTCTCTTAGTAATTAGTATTAACTCTTATTACACAATTATTCACTATAATAGTAGCTCTATTTACTATTAATATTACTATAATCTATTTTGTGTTGATACTTAATAATTATATATGTATAAATTATTTATTTGGTAGAAAATTAAAAGAGTATAATATTTAGTAGTGTTAATGTTACTTTAACACTTCCAAGTATCGTTAAATAGCTAAGCTTGTATTTGGGAGGGAGAAAAATAAGAGGGGAAGTAAAATAAGGAGATAAAATAAAAAAAAAAAAAGAAAGACAAAATCATTTATTTGGAAAGGAAGTGAAAATGGAAGGGGAGGGAAAATATTTGAAATTTTTTATTTATCTCATTTTCTCTCCAAAATGGAGATAAAAAATGAAAAAATGAGGAGATTTTGCTGAAATGACCATCTTACCCCTATACATTATAAAAATTACAGAATCTGATAAAAAACCGGACCGAATTGAAAGATCAACCAAATCAATCTGGTTCAGTTCAATTCGGTTTGATCCTTTAATAAAATTGGTTTATTCGGTTATAATTTTAAAAAATTTGGTTTTCAGTTTTTGGTTTAGTTTTTTAGATAGAAAACCTAAAAAATTGAATTAACCGAAATAATTAATAAATTAAACCCATTTGAATTGAACTAAATTTAAAATACATATAATTTAATTGAAACAAACTGAACCGAACTGAATTTTTATAAGATCGATTCAGTTCGATTTATACACATAAATTTTAATTTAATTGGTTCATTTAATTCGATTTTTTAAAAAATTTTTGTTCGGTTTGATTTTAAGAATAAAAAATTTAGTTTATTAAAATTTGGTAAAAAATCGAACTGAACCTACCGAATCATCTGTTTGCTCACCCCTAATTACCGGGGCCAAAGTTGTTTCACTTGTTCTCATCTTCACTCAAAATTCACGGGTAATATTTCAATATTTAAAAAATATTTTTGTTACATTTCAATATTTAAAATATTTTAAAAATATATTTTTTTAACATTTCAAATATAAAAAATAATTTTAGAATTTTTTTCATATTAATATTATATTTATCATTATATAAATTTTAATTTCATATAAAATCAATTAATTTATAAAATAATTATTTTTACCATTATACAATATAATTATATATCTAAATGTTTTCTTTAATAAAGAGTTAAATTGAAAATGTATGAAATATTATTTTCTTTTCCTTCCATATTTGGCTATCCAAACAAATCCCTCCTTTTTATCCAAACATGAAAAAGGAAAATAAAAAAATAAAATAAAATTTATTTTTTCTTTTTACTTTCTTTTTCTCTGAATAATTTTGCCAAACACAGGCATAATGTATATAGTCCATCTTAAAAAAGTGATTTTAAATTCGTTTGAAGAAAAATTTTAATATTTTTTTTAAAAAAAAAATAAAGTCATTGCAATCACCACCACCTGGCTTAACCTTAGGCTGGTATTAAAGATATTGTAATCTCGTACACCTGTATAATTACCACACTCGATGGTTCACAACCCAGAAATATAGTAGTAGAGATCACATCATTGCCTTGGTAAGCACAACGCATGCTTTCCAGAAGTGTGGGTTTAAAAAGTGTCATGCAAACCAGAAAGGAACAAATAATCATTACATGCATGATGGATCAGCTATAGGAATATAACTATATATATATATATATATATAGTGCAAATAATCATTACATGGTTGTCCACAGATCCATTGTTTCGAGAACGGGGTACACGTGACACTGTAATTTCTTGCCTTGTTATAGTGTTTTCTTTTGAAGATAAGCAAAATTAAACCATCACGAAGCTCCAATCTCAAAAAGATGGAGCTTTCTTTTGAAAGAACAAGCCCATTTCCCTTTGGTAGATTTTGATAGACAGAATAAATCGTTTCCCTTTTCTATAAACCATTGAACCAAGGGAACTTAGACCACTACCTGTGACCACCAATGTTTTGATTATTCAACCCATCTCAGTCTAGCAAACGATACAGACAGAAAATAAAAGACGCAATAACATGGGATGATTAGTTTGCTCATCAAGTGTTAGCTATCTCCTAATATAACAAATCATCTGTACAAAATCTAATCCTTTAACATAATGGATAAATCATTTACTGATTTAGATGTAAAATTTAACAATCTTTACCTTAAAAGTTTGGTAATATATTGATGTGGAG
Source organism: Omphalea diandra (assembly GCA_949677035.1). Lineage (NCBI taxonomy): Eukaryota > Viridiplantae > Streptophyta > Magnoliopsida > Malpighiales > Euphorbiaceae > Omphalea > Omphalea diandra. The sequence continues at coordinate 22,332 of CATIWR010218449.1, forward strand.
GAAATAAGTACACAATTTTTTGAATCATTTGAAGTACTACAATGATGATCTAAATGAAAGTAAATTTTTAAGTGTTTTATGACAATAATTAAAAATTAGAATTTTGAATGAGTTATGAAGCTATAATTTATTTTTTAAAAAATAATAATTTATATGTATTAAAACATGTGAATTGAATCCATTTTCTGGCCAATAATCAGTCATCTCGGACTCTAATAGGCTACTTTTTATTTTTAGAAAATTTTAAATTTTATTTTTCTCTTTCCTATTCAGATTCAAAATTTTTCTATTTATTCTAAGTTTTTTTTTTTTGGTGCTTATAGAGATCTTTGTAAAGTCGCTAAACATTCCTTCAATAACAATAATTTTTATTTTTTAAAAAATTTAATAGTTAATTACTTTAGAGTGATTATTTATTTTACATATAAAATAATGTATTTATAATCAAAAATTAAAAATAAAGGCTTATAACAGGTAGACGACAAGTGGAGACACAAATGTCGTCTAAAAATTCTCTACT
>CATIWR010218456.1:0-35436 GCA_949677035.1 Omphalea diandra
ATCTATTTATATATTTATATTTAAATCATAAAAATATAATATATATATATATATATATATATATATATATATATATATATATATATATATATATATATAGCAGTAACCACACGACACCAGGAAAAAAAGAAAAAGAATCATTGTGTTCCTGTCGATCAAATAATAAAACAAAGGACTGATATTATTTTATGAATTTTTCAGGTTGATGATAACCATCCTGAGCTACCTGAATGGCTCAAATTTGGCATAAAGTCAATAAGTCATATCATTTTGCAAAATCATATAATTAACTATTGATGTCGTTGAAACGCATATCTATGGAGTTGATAAGTTCTCTTGTCTATTTAAACTACAAGATGAAGGTTAATAATGATCCAAATTGAGTTGATGGATTGATGAAATATTGAGTCATTCTAATTCAACTTTTAATGATAATGCTTCATTTTGATAATATCATGAATTTAGATTTCCGTTTCAAGTTAAAAATTATTCAAAATGAACATGATATTAAATTTAAATTCATATTTATTTCAAATGAATACTTAAGTAAATAAACTCTAACGTTGAAGTGAATAACTTTTGAGTTGGTGTTTTAAGACATAAAGACTAAATTAATCTTTTAATTATTTAAAAATGTCTAATCAAGGATAAAGTTAATTATATGATTTAATTAGGATGCAACTCTTATTCTAAATTTATTCAAAAACAAATTTTAAGAAAATGTTTTAGTATCATGCATTTATTTTAATTTATGAATTTAAATGTGGGTGAGAATATAAAGTTGAAATACATGAGGTTTGGAGATAGAGGTGAGTTGTTTAATTTTTATTTTTAGCAAATTCAGTTAATTCTTATTATTTGTTTTTTGGGGAAAAGACTCATTTTTGCCTTTTATGTTACATCTCAGGTACATATTAGCTCTGGATGTAATTTTTTGTCCATTTGTACCTAAAATCTCATTAGCTTAAGTTTTTATACCCTTATTTAAACAAAGCTAAACTTTGGATTACTCTTATATTAGTAATTAATTGAGGCGCGACCCATTTTCCTCTTACGTCAACTTCTACAGAGTTAATAAACAATACATAAAACCATATTGAGTAAAAAAATTCCTAATTCTTTTGAAACTCCTTTACTTTAAACCTTAACACATTAAATTACAATTGAAACAAGTTATGTTAACGTGAATTAGGACAAAAAGCAGGGGATTTTGTAGGCAGATGACACAGAGTGCGAATTTGGAAGATATATTGAAAATCAGAGACAAGGTTCATTATTGTTATTCTATTCTGTAATGCTTGCATATTCATTTATTTTATTGATTTTGTCATTTTCAAAACTCAGATTTTGGTTTAATGCATATAGTATGGAAGGTGTTTTGATTTAATTATGGTGGTAGATGACAAGTATCACCAACACTTGATTATGTAGATGGGGATGTTGATATTATATATGATTTTGATTTCGACTTCTTGTGCTATGGTGATATTAAGGATAGATATAAGAATGTGCTTGGGTTTGTAAATGTTAATCATATTTTTGTCCTTAAACCTGGAAAAGTTATGGATGAGAAGCTATTTTTAGTTGAAGATGATGAGGGAATTAAAAGAATTCTGAATTACATTAGCAAACATAGGTTGGTGAGAGAAATAGACTTTTATGCATATCACAATGTAGATGTCCCTCAGTTTGAACTTAAAATTCTCCAAATTGAATGGCATGGACAAGAAGTAGGTGGGACAAATAATAAAAATGAACATAGTAAGAGCATTGATATTGAAGAGCTTTTTTTTTTAAAGAAATTGGGACTTATATCCCTAAATCATTTAGAGAAATTCAATGTTGGTGATAGAGTTGATGTGAGTCAAAATGAGTCTAATGTAACTGAACGTAATGTGGATAATGTTGGTCCTACAGACTATATTAGTAATGAGGAAGAGGATGTTGAGGTGGTAGTGAGAATGAAAATGAAGATGATGGAAGTCATAAATCTAGTGATGATGAAAATGACTCAGACTACATCACCTAGGGAGAGAGTCAGATATGAAGATGGTGATGGGTAAGGTGATTTCATGCTTGGAATGACCTTTGCTAATGCGAATAAGGCCAAACAAGTAATAACAAATTGCAGAGTAGCTTTAGGGGTTAAGCTAAAAATAATCCTAATGAACCAAATATACTTCGAGTTAAATGTGTAAATGAGGAAGGTTTCCCTTTTGTCCTATTTATTTCAAAGGATGGGAAAAACCTTGGGTTGGTTGTAAAGACATTGATACTTGAACATAGGTGCTTTCGAGACTTCTTACTTCTTAGTGCTACTACTAGTTTTTTAGCTAATTTCTTCAAGGATAAGATTTATAAAAATGCTTCTACTAAGAAATGAGGAATGATGCACAGAGCTTGCTTAAAATTAATGTTAGTCTTACAAAGTGTAAAAGGGCTAAAAGGATGATAATTCAAGAATTGGATAAGAGTTTCAAAGTAGAGTTTGGTTATTTGGAAGCATATGCAGCTGCACTTAAAAGAAGCAATCCTGGGACAAAAGATGAGATTGAGTTTTGTAAAAAATCATTAAAAGAAGGGAGAATGGTGTTAGAAGGATGTTTTTATGTTTTGATGCCCTAAGAAGGAATTGGAAGAATGGATGTAGACCCATAACATGTGTGGATGAATGCTTCTTAAAGAGACGAGTTACTAAAGGTCAAATGTTAACTGTCATAGGCAAAGATGCAAATGATCAAATGGTGCCGACTGCATGGGCAGTAATTGATAAAGAGACCAAGTATGACTAGAGATGGTTTCTATCCTAGCTAAAGCAAGAACTTGAACTTGGAGATGGAGCAACTTATACTGTAATCTCAAACATGCAAAAGGTGAGTACTATTGAGATATGTTGTTTGTTTATTTTTTTCCAGTTGGATTTTGCGTTGTAATTGATGTAATGCTTACTTACTTATTTATCACTTGCGATCTTATTGATGTTGTGATGAGTGTGTTACCCCTTGTTGAACACATATGGTGTATGAGGCATATTTACTCTAACTGGTCTAAGTAGTGGAGAGGGGGTGAATTGAAGAAGAAATTTTGGATTTATACTTGGAGCACATATGAGGAGGAGTTTAAACATACTCTAGAGCTTTTTAGGGGATTATCAAAGAAGGAAACAAAGAATTTGTTGAAATATCCCCCATATTACTGGTGCAAAGCGTATTTCTCTAGCAAATCAAAGTCATATATGGTGGATAATAACATCTCAAAATATTTTAATTCTTGAATTTTAGAGGCAAGACATAAGCCTATTGTGAGTATGTTAGAAGAAATAAGACTACAGGCAATCAATCAAATTAAAGATAACAAAAAAAATGGTTGATAGGTGGATTAATTAGTGGAGTCTAGCTTGTATGGCCATTTACCAAGATAACAAAGAAAATGCTTCTGGATGCAAAGTTGTGTTTAATAGTGATGTTGGTTGTGAGATTGAAAAAGGTGAAGATAAGCACATAAAGATTTTAGATAGACATTTGTGCACGTGTAGGGCATGGGATCTAACGGGAATCCCATGCCAACATGCCATTTATGTTACGTATCATTCAAAATTGGATCCATTATCATATATCAACAATTATTATCATAAGTCAACCTATTTGGCCTCATATCAGTTCCCATTATTGCCAATTCCTAGTAAAAGGTTCATGAGATATGAGGAATACTAGGGAATAAAATCTCTTCTAGTGATTAAGATGTTTGACAGAATAAGAAAGAAGAGAATTCAAGTCTTAAATGAAAATAATACAACCAGTATGGTGGGTAAGCTTAATAAGACAGGTAAGAAGCAGAGTTGTGGGTTGTTTATAGAAGAAGGACATAACAGAACTAAGTGCCCAAATAAGAACAAACAAGTAAAAAATAACAGATCCTTGATTTATTCATTTTTTTGATTATTTGAAATTGTAATGAATGATACTTTTTTCTTTCTCCGAATTAGGCACTAGATGATTCAAGTATTATGGGTGGTGGACAAGAAGGTCAACAACCTCCTAGCTAAGTAGCAACAATAAGGAGACCATCAAGTGCACCAACAAGCACACCAATAACTGCACCTATAAGCACAACAACAAGTGCACCTATAAGCTCACTAGCAGCTACACTTGTAAGCACACCAACAAGTAGACTAGTAACTTCACCTGTAACCACATTAGCAAGTGCACCGACAAGTACTCTAGCAACTACAAGAAGCTTATGAGGGAAGTGCGTAAGGAAATTAAGTAGGAAAACTAGTTTGGATGTCATATGGATTTGAATATAGGAAAAACAACTTACAATGTAAGCGAACCATTCAAATTTTTATTAAACTTATGTTTAATTTTATATTGAATTGTTAATACTGAACCTATTTAGATTGGGAATAAGCTAGAACGCTTATGTGAGCTTCCATTTTGACATTCACACCCTGGACAAAGTAGTGAAAAGTTATTTGTGAAGGTGATGCCTCAATGGAAGTGGAAACTAATCCTCAGATCAAGTATCCAATTCCATATGAAAGAGACTTTAGAAAATGCAAAGGAAAAAAGGATGTGAACACTATTGCAAGGACAATCAAATTCAATGAGATGGCTCAGAAGTTACATATACTATTAACTTACCATCTAAGCCTTTAGGTTTGCAGTGGAGAGGAGGAGCAGCAATTACCTCAACATAATTGCAAGCTCCAAAAGAGCAACTAATAGGCATGCAGAAAAGGGAAAGCAAGAAAGCTAGTGATTCTAGCATAGCTACAGTAGAGAAATAGATGTTCATTTCATGGAGTTGCAATAGAGTTTAACTTTCCATTTTTTGTATTTTATTGCTACTTCGGTGGTATTGCCTTAGAGCAAGCACTATGTTTAGTAACTATTTAACTTTAATATTGAGTGTATTTTTGTTGCTATTATTGCTACCTTGGTGCTTTTGCCTTAGAGCAATCAATATCTTCACAGAAAGTAGCAGGTGATGTCATTAATTAGCTTTTAGAAAATTAGAAAACTAGTAATGTGGCTCATCTATTGCCATATAACTGAATATTTTATAACTGAAGTATATTCAGTGTTGAATGTGAATGTCATCTAATTTTGCTTTATGCATTTTACAATCTTGTGTGATTTTGAAGTATATTAAATGTTACACCATTTTCCATTAACTTCCAAAATTAACAATGTAAAATAGGTAATAGGATTACACAAAATGATCCCAAAAGTATCAATTGCCATTTAAACCATAAAAGCAATTACACATTTTGTAGCAAACTACATTTTGCTGCCATTGACTACAAAAAACTACATCAACATTATCAACACAATCAATAACACTATCCAAAAGACGATAACCATAAAATATGTAGTTCTAACTTTCTTCCTCAACCCATTACACTCTTTCAATGCATACTTCTTTAAGCTCCTTAGTGCAAACCATAACTCTTCATATTGACAGTCTAACTCAGAACTTGGAAGAACATCTCTTTTGATATTTCACTTAACAACAACTTTCTCTCCATTTTCAACTCATTAATCACATCCTTAACTCAATTAGTCAAAGCCTCATTGTGCCACTCAAAGTATCCACGACTTTTAATCTGCATATAGCAAACTAACATAAAACAAATTAAGGAATCCAAAATCACAATGATATTCAGATGTTATGCAACCCATACGTACCTCATAGTTAGGACATGCATAAAACCTTTACCCAAGGTTCTCCTTTGTCCAGGAAGTCCATCTTGGAGCTTTCACTTTGCATCCCATTATAAAACAATCACAAAATTTGGGAGGTCCCTCGTAATTCAATTCAATGCTCGTCATTTGATTAGATCATGTTGTCGATGATGTTGAAGAAGCTATTGAATCCCTTTGATTGCAATTAATGATGGTTTGGAAAGGAATTTTAGATTTACAAATGAAATCCCCAAATTTGGTTTGTTTATTTAGAAAATTAGGGTTTATATAAAGGGAAGAGATGAAAGAGATTAAAATCCTAAAAAATGTACCGTTATAAATGAACTCTTTCCCAAAATATTACTGTTGTATATTTAAAATGGGTCCCACTTAACTTGCTAGGTCAGCTCCTTCTAACGAAAGTTGTTTCCATTCTTGACTCCGTTTAAATAGGAGCTTAAAAACTTAAGCTAATGAGATTTTAGGCATAAACAGATAAAAAATTACATTGAGGGCCAATTTGTACCGAGATATAACATGAAGGGCAAAAATGAACCTTTTTCTTTTTTTTTTTTTTCTTTTGTAAGATTGTTGAATTTTTAAATTAAAGATTGTTTTTGGATTTTTAAATTTTCTTTATTAGAGATTAGAGTTCGTCTTGGCTTTCGCTGGCTTATTATCAGGGTAGTTACGATTTTAATTTTTCTTATTTTGGGTTTTTAATTTTTTCTTATTATGATTTATTTCAATTAATTCGACTGACTTGTTCTTGTTCTTAATTATTGTTGATTTTGGTTTGTTTCAATTAATTCAAGCTGGCTTGTTCTTGTTAATTCAGCTAAGTTGTTCTTGATTTTTTCTTAAGTTTTTAATAAATAACTTGCCGAGATATAAAATTGGCATAGAATAGTTGTAATGTTGATTTTCATATAAAATTGGCATAGAAAAGTTGTAATGTTGATTTTTCTTATTTCAGAGGGACAGTGTTAGCCTAATAAGGAATTCTTATTGCTGTATTTCTTGATTTTTGTATTGGTGAATATAAAATGTGAGGCCAAAGAGATCAAATAATATATATTATTAATTCTAGTCTTAAAATTAATTTTAAATAATTATTTATTATTTATCAAATGATTGCGTATAATATAAGTACGTATCATTATTTTATATTATGTTATAAAAAATTGTCATATCAAAAAAATTTAAATACAAATTAGAAAGATTAATTATCATATGAAACGAACTTTTGAATAGAAAATTAAAAATATAAATAGTAAAATTTTTAAACATAAAATTAATATCATATAATAAAAAATTTCTAACAGGAAATTAGAAAAATTGTAAAAATAGAAAATTTAAACTGAAAACTAAAATTTAAATTAATTTCATTAATTGTTTAAAATTCTAAATATATAAGAGTAAACATCAATGTAATAAATTGTCAAAAATTATTTCATTTAAATTTAATAAATTACAAGAGTAAAGATATGAATCAATAAATAATTTTTTCATAAGAATTTCACACACTTATATATTGATAATTATTGAAACAGTAAGAAATAACTTGAATTCATTGTGTTTATTGTAATTAGTTAGTTATATTAGCTATGGAATGTTGATAGATGTCATCATCAATGACATAAACAATAACATTGTTTTAAGAACATATTTAGTTATTTTTTTAATTTTTATAAATTAAAATAGTAAAAGTTGGATCGGATTGTTTTAAGTCATATATTTTAGATGGATATAGGATCTATTTTCATTATATGATAAAATTTTTATAATATCATTTTAAAAAAAAGTTTTCATTTTTATTGTAAAAGTATTATTACTATATAAAATTAGACTATTTAGTGAATTTAGTACTCATTTATTTATTTTTAATTTGACTTAAAAATAAATAGAATTATAATTGACTTAATGTCGGAACAAATTAGAGGTGGTAATTTATTTTTACCTCAAGCTAAAGTTTTAATTTGAATTTATTAATAAATTGATTCAAATCCAACTAAAAAAAACTCAAGTGCAAAACTAATTTAAAGTTGTAAGGTCAAATCCTATCTAGCTGTAACCAAATTTGTTGACTTATATTTTTAAAATTGGATTAAAAAATAATTTAAATTCAACACAATTCAAATTATTAAAGTATTTATAAGAATTAGATAATATTTTCTTCATTGTAAAAAATAACTATAAATGATCTAATTCAAACTAAATTTATTTTTGCACTTCGATTCAACTCATTTTTTACCTTTAATCTTTTAACTGCAAAATATATAGTTCATTTTTAAAGTTTTTTTTTTTAAAAAAAAAAAAAATCAGTTAAGCACCGTAATGGCCAAAGTGTTTCGCGACAACATTAAGTGGTGTTTATTGAATCAAGTTGCATATCTACTCATTGTGATTGTCCCCTTCCCTTGTCTTTTCGGAATGTACACATAGCCACCTATTCACACCCTCAACAAGAAGGACCTTAAATATTTCACAAAATTAGTTTCATAATTTTTATTTAAATGAAAATTGATAAATATGGCGCCCACTTAACATAATTGTCCATTAATTTCCATGATAATTAATTAATATATAATAGTAAATGATGTTACCATTTTACATGCTTAAGATCTTCCTTTCTGACGATGAACATCGTATGGTTGATTGATGATGATGTCTGAATTCAACCATATTCTTAAAAGTGCATGCATCTGCTATTCAACATTTTTCTTTATTTATTAGAATTTATCGATAGCTATAACACTCTTTCACGAGTAAAATAGGAGTTCTTTGCCCTGTGCCTGTGGCCCATAGGTCTACTGCTCAGCCGCAAATTCTCAAGTAGGCATCTCTAACTACAAGCTTTTTTCACCAACCCAATTCCTTGACGCAATTTAACTGAGGTTACAAGTTAACTATCCTTTCTCTATCTCAAGTTCTCTGACTGTAACATCTCGGCAACTTCAACCACCAGAAAGGAATCCCAACAACCAAATTCTAAAGGGTTTGATGCCACCCAATTATACATTTTGTATAATTTTTTTGGGCAACATGTAGTTTATCCTTCTGCAGCAAAAAAAATTGCAGCCACCATTTCCATAGACATGTAGGAGGACACTATGTCCAGACCAAAATCTAGGGCGCACAATGTTATGGTAATGGTATCATTATATAAGCCTTTAAGACCTCAACCAAATCCTCCGACAGTGACCAAACTCTACTTATTTTAGTGCATAAATTAACGACAAGTGGTAGTAGGGTATGGTCTAACAAACGAAGCACTAAATGATAATGAACTTAGCATGAGAAAGGGACAGCAACTTGTATTAAATGCAAAGTTACAAATCCTTAGAATATTGTGGTTCATATGTAACAGCTAAGCCATCTCCAGGTAACAATAATGATATCCAGCTAAGAACCAAACAAACAAACACGCTAATTTTATTTATTTATTTTTTTGGTAGGGCATATGACCCATTATAATAAGAGCAGCTCTTAACAAGTCTCTCTCATGGGTTTACATGATTCATCCGCAAGTATATCAAATAATGAACGAGAAGAAGCTGTTTCTTGCTATGTAACGACACATAACCCACCTAAAATTTTTCCATTATTGTGTCTCCAACATGTCTCCCTCTAAAAAATAGTAGGCTATAATTTATTCTGGTGTATAGAATAATAATACACCATCTCTAGCACACGTATGTGACCCTATTAATCCTACAAGACAAGGAAAAATGACAATGAATGAAGCTGGAATCTGTCTGATTTAGCAACAGAAGAGGGAACAAAAAGAGTATTCCCAAAGGGATACGAGTTTTCACTATCTGTGGATTCATCCAAATAAAACCTGAATCAGGGAGCTATTTGTCCATGTATCATACCTCTTCTTTAATTAAGAATAAAATGACACCACCAGACACAGATATAGAAATCAACTAGCTTCCATAAAGAATACTTGTGATGCCTGTGTGACAAGCCCGGAAGATAGACACCATATATCAAATTGAGCCATGTCCCCAGTTACAGACATGAGTTTGCCTATGCATGTAAATGTGCACACATGAACATGCATACACACCCCTCTTCCATATATATATATATATATAAGCACAGGTAAAGTTTATTAGGATTTTATTCCAATCCCAAAGAAATTTAATGTACTACATCCCATGTTTCGCCCATTCACACTTTCCACGTGCAACTGGACAGGTATTTGATACCAAACCATGCTGCGCTCAAACCCATCCAGGAGAGCAACAAACTTAGTGGGAGAAAATACAACTATGAAAATAGGCCATTCTCTTAGACTGAAAATGCACTAACCAAGAACGAGATTTTATTGCTTCCATATGCTCATTCTGAACATTCCCACAACACCAATCAAGTAGGACAAAGTGATAGAGACGCTTTTGTTATTCCTTCACTCACTCTATTAGTGGTTACTATACTATAAAGCAAAAAAGGTACCATATATTCAGATAGAGATGAGATCTCAACCGCTTAATTTTCATTTTAAACACTAGAATCAAAGCAACTGATATCTAAGAAATCCAAATATGGGAATGTAAAAGTAAAAAAAAAAAAAAAAAAAAGTGAATGTCAATGCCCTCAAACATCCCTATATAAATCTTAATCTGAAGAACCATACAAATTTCTACCACAACGGTCACATGTTTCAGAAGCAGCTGAGGAAGCCTTTTCTGGTTTGGTTTTCCACATGTTGGGTAAATCAAGTTCCAGAACTTCATGTAGTGCCTTTGATCCTTCTTGGAGCTCATCCAAACTGAAAAGATATGACAATATATTCCAAGTCATATAATATTAATTTATGATTAAAGGTAAACCCTTTCTCATGTTTATCGACACTTAACAACCATAACACAGAACTGAAATAATTACCTATCAACAATAAGTTGACAAACAGGATAGTCTCGAATACCAACATAAATCCTAATCAGCAACAACTGGAAGATGGGTCGTATAAGGTTGGATTAAAAAATTTCAGATAGATAAGTGGGCTGGTCCAACTAATGTACAACTAAAACTACCTAAATCTAGCAGAAAAGTACTTGGAAAGTTAGTATGAGCATAGAAATGTCTTATGTTCCACAGTATAGTGAGTTTATTATTAAAACACCAAGCATCAACCTAAAGCACCTCGCTGTCAGTAAATAGCAGAAAAACAGCGGAACACACAATATTAACAACATTGGTTATCATTTTATCACACGTGACATTTCCTGGCCTGCTCCATGTACTAGACACCACTTGACAGAGCAAAAACGAGGAAAGAATCCTCATGGCCTAATCAAACCTAACCAATTTAGCCTACATGTATGGATTAATGGGCCCAAGCATATTTCAATTGAGAATGAGGTTTGATTGGATCCAAAATATCATATTTGAAAGGCTTGAAAAGACTACATGACTGTTTATATTATGCCTTCTCACTTTTGATACCAATATCAACGACTTCATTTATTCCTCTAGCTCTCCAACTTTCCTTTTCATTTCTTTGATTACCTGCATATCCTTGAATATCTTTGTAAATTGGTCTGCTTTATATGTGGAAAAGCCTCATCAAATAAGATTTAAGTTTTTTTAAGCTCTGACAGACACAATCCTATTAAAAACTCATCATGCTTTTCTTACCTCATAGTGAGTGGAGGAGTTAACCGGACAATAGTATCATGCGTGGGCTTAGCTAGAATTCCTCTCTCTTTCAATTTCAGACAAATATCATAAGCAGAAACAGGGGACAAAGTCTTGCTGTTGAACTCCACAGCATTGAACAAACCTCTTCCTCGAACCTCCTTTATGTAGTCTGGGAACTGTTGCTGAACTTTAATTAGCTGATGCCTAAGTTCCTCCCCTAGATGGGCAGACCTATAGGATTGAAGAATATCGATGATATATATATATGTGCAAGATTTCTTCTTTAGAGAAGAATGAAAAAAAAAAAAGTGAAATAAATGTGTAATTTCTTGTTTAAAGAAGAATGAAAAACAAAGAGAAATAAATGTGTAAGTGATGTTTTTGTGTTGAGTTCTGTTTCTAGAATGCTACTCTGGCAATTTCATTTAAATGAGTGACATAGATGGACTAAAACTTCTAATCTGAATTCAAACTTTTATATAGAAAAATTAAATTAATAAAGCAACATTTTATAAAAAATTAGTCAGTCATTTTCCAAAATTTCCTGTTGATATATTGACAATGGATATAAGTACCTATCAGTAAGCCCCTCATCTTTGATTACATCTAGTGAGGCAATGGCAACTGCACTGGCCAAAGGATTCCCCCCAAATGTGCTGAAAATCATAACAATAAAAACACCAGAGCTGTGTAATATTTCTACAAGCAACATAATGAATATATTAGAAAGATCAGAATGCTATAGATATGTAGAAAAGTAATAGATAGACTGCCATAGATACATAAAGACAAATAGTTAGAATGAAAAACCTTCCATGCTCTCCAGGTTGAATACAAAGCATTACATCTTTGTCTGCAAGCACCGCACTTACAGGCATTACTCCACCACCTAGTGCCTTTCCTAGTATCTAAGCAGAACAACCATAGAGGTTATTTGACGTATGGAGACACATAAGACATTTAGAATATGGTTGAGTTACGACAACAGTATATTCATTTACTATTCATAAATATTAATCACTCCAACTATAGGGAAAAAATGGTGACAGTAAATGCAAAGAATAATAAATACAGGTTAATAATTGAGCAAGGGTTTGATTTCTCAGAACATTTTAAAAAATGCAAGGATTGACACGGTACAAAGGTTCACCATGTTCACATGCAATACTTGGAAAGCCTATTAAAATTAAAAGGAGGAAAAAAGAAGCCTTACAACTACATCAGGGCGCACTTTTTCCCAATCGCAAGCCAGCATTTTTCCTGTCCGTGCTAAGCCAGTTTGAATTTCATCAGCAATCATTAGAACATTATATTTTGAACAAAGATCTCTGACAGCTTGTAGGTAGCCATTTGGGGGAATTATAACCTAAGTCAAAAAGAGAGAGCATTTAAAATAGCTCTTGAGTAAACAGAGAGATAGGAATAATCTAAGGGATTTAAGAAGTTGGAGGATAGCTCCTCCACAGAGGAAAAAAATGAAAATTAAAAAAATCCAATGCAAAGAGATAAACAAAAAAATCCATTCTTCTCTCACCCAGGGAATGAGAGCTTGGATGCAATAGAATATGTTGTAAAGAAGTTTCTATCAAAAGAAACAATAAAATTAGGCCAATGTGTTATTAGCTAATAGTCAATATCCATGTGCTAAATTGTTAAAGAGACAGGTTACAAATTATTATGGTTTGGCTCCTTCAAGAATCCAGAAGATTTTATTCGACAAAAGTCAGTCAATTTTCATTTGCTGTTTTCAGTAATAACCTTGAATGTGTGAAGTACCCAAATCTGATACCACTCAACAGAATATGGTTATAAGGCAGATATAAGCATCAGAGTACTAGCTATCTTATCAGCACATTCATCAGGCAAGTTCAACAAGAAGCAGGTAAATACATTCCCAATTAACTATGACTTCCCTATCAATCATTATGACTATAAATAAAGTTTAGTTCATGAATAAAACCATAAGTTATAAAATATAATTTACAATACATTCCTAATTAGTTTATGAAAATATAAACAAAAAAGTACCAATGCTTCATTCCAATGAGAACATTCCACAACAAAACTAAGCATGAAACTAAATAAACTAGACAAATAAACAACTAAACAATTTCATTTTTCATTTTTCGAATATAGGCAGACATGGGATAATCTATGCAGTATATCTCATAACAACAATAATTATCTAATTAAATTCCTCCAAACACACACCCCTGCTTCTCCTTGGATGGGTTCAAAAAGAAATCCAGCTATTTGATCTCCTCTTTCTGCAATCCATAACACTCAAGTTAAGAGTGTGCTTTAAAACTATTCTCATATCATAGTTTTCCTACACACTAGAGTTGAAATAATACAAATAAATCAGAAGGTGAGAACACTATTATGATCCATAAAGTGAAATGCTTTAAGAAAACTTTGATAAGATGCAAATGGAAAGAGCCGATAAGGATAATCAAACTATGGAATATTTTGGTATTCAAACCTTTAAAAATTTTCTCAAGGGCAACCTCGTCGCCAAAGTCAACCTTAAGATGGCCAGGCAACAATGGCCCAAACCCCCTAGTTGCCTCATTGTCACAGCTCATAGAGATGACGGCTAATGTACGGCCATGGAAGCAACCACAACAAGAAACAATAATAGCCTGCATATGGCATACTTCAAGTAAAGAATATCTTTGGAATAATAAAATAAAATAAACTATAAATCTTTGCAGAGTAACAAGTTGAAAACAAATCTTAGTAGTTATAATGCTGCAATCTCAAACTGTTAAATCCAAATTTTCATGTGAAATTTCCATGAATTGCATTCCTAAGAAAAAAAAAAAAAAGGCAAACAACAGGAAGAAAAAAGTGCAGTAATTAGCTTATACAATCAAAGCAAATTATCATATCAGCATAAAATTCTACAAGTTAACATAAATATATGCCCGTATAAAATACAGAGCAGAAAATGAAAAATTTTGTAAGAAAGCAAAGGTCAGCTAAACTCATTTGATCATGTGAATTGGAATAAAGAATATGTCCGGTTACAGCATTTGTCAGAATATCAAATCTCTACAAAGTTCTGATCCATATTAGTGTGTATTCATCTTTATAATATCTAATAAAAGTGAAATTAGTTTTTTACAAAACTTTCCATTTCTTCTCAAATTATAGTTGTAGCATGAGGTCTAGGCCATGTGCGGAGCCCAAAGCAAAATGTATATCATAATCTTGAAGCTCATCTCCAAAAACTTAAATACATGTCATCCATAAACATCATTATGTGGATAATTCCATGACCATTTAATCTGTTTTGATTGTTCATTTATTCAAGATATAGAATTAAACTATACACCACTTGTATTTCAACAAAATTTTCTCCTTGGAGATGAACATTAATCCATTATATCAAACTGACTCAGAAGATAAATCCTTTGATCTAACAGAGTCCTATTTGCTAAAATTACTTGAAACAAAATTTACACTGTCAAATTTTTGGGAAAAAAACTCAAAAATAATATTGACATAAAGAACCAAAGAAAACCAAACTATTTATGTTTCTCCTTAGTAGATTTTTTTTGCACTGTTAACAAGTCTCAATTTCTTTTCAAGTGCTTGTAAAAATCCAATAAGCAATTAAAAAAAATACTAATTTGTTTGCCTTATCTATCTATTTCCAAACTTCATTTCACTGAATAAACTCTTGAATCTTGATGAACTGAGATAAAAGCACAGCACCATGTAGACTGATTTGAAGAGAAAAATTGCAAACAATTTTTCACTTAATTTTTTGCAGCAATTATGAAACTCAAAACCTGTTTGGGATCATTACCTCATCTTTAGGAATATTTTTTTTCTGATACCCCCATTTCCTAGCCAACTTGAGAGCCGTTTCCACACCCTCAGCACCAGTGTTCATGGGTAGCACCATATCATAGCCAAACATGCTCGTTAGACGCTCTGCAAACAGCGGAAACCTATCATTGTAGAAGGCTCTAGAACTGAGAGTAAGCTTTTGTGCCTGGTCTTGCAATGCTTTCATTATCTTAGGATGACAGTGCCCCTGCAAACAGAATAGCTATAAAGTCCATCCATCCCAAATTCCTTAAAACCAAAAACCACACAGCGTATCCCCACTGCAGCAGTGAGCTAAGACTTGTGTACGTATTGAAACAAGTACTTTTCCCTCTTCTTTCTACATGAGAACAGGTGGAGGGGGTGCTCTCTCTCTCACTATATATATATATATATATATATATATATATAGACGCAGACGTGTCTCTCTTTTATGTATGAATACATATTTGGTTGTCAGGTTTCAATGGGGTTTTTTTTCCCCCTTAACTCGTATATTCCCAATTATGAAAACATTTGATTCCGTGGGTGGGCCATAATTAGAGAAATTGATAAAAGTAGAAAGAGTTACCTGATTAACAGCAGAGTAAGCAGAAAGAAAATCTAGATATTTGTTGCCTTCAGGATCCCATATAGAAGATCCTTTGGCTTGAGAGAATACAACAGGAACTGGATGGTAACTACAATGACATGAAAGAAGCAATCAAATAGATAACAATTGATTGGATAATAGAAATAAGTAAATTAAACAGAAAAAAGAAAGGTAGAGATTACTTGTGAGCGCTGAATTCGTACTCCATGCCGATGAGATGTTGAGAGAAAGCAGTGGAGGTTCCTCCTTCAGGTAGAGCGCCATAACTCCTCCTGCATACTCTGCTCAACAAATTCTGGAGTGCTCTCTTCGTTGATGATGCCATTATATGATTCATGAAGCAGTAGGATATTAAGAGGTTGCTATTGTTTTGTCGAGAGAGAAAACCAAAAGGTTAACAATCTCTTCATATTTTAATTTCCGATGTTTGTCGTCATTTTGTGCGGTTGATACACATCCCAATACTCGCCTAATCCCACTTTTTGAGATTTCAGAATTCCATAATTAGCGATGATGACTACCATACCCAGTATATCTGTATTTAAATAATAATTTTATCAGTATAATATATAATTAATAATTTTAAATAATTTTTTTTATTTTAATAAAGTTAACTAAATTAATAATATAAATAATTATAATTAATAAATTATACACAATTTAAAATTTTAAAAAATCATATAATAATGTTATAGAATTCGTCATACAATTAACTTCTATTTTACTTTTTTTAAAAACAATTCCAGTGCATTTTTTCAATAAAATAAGTTGCTCAACCAATCAATTTTCGTGCTTCAAAAGCAAAACCCCAACCAACTTTCAGGAATTTATTCTACAGATAATAATATAGTTAATTATTATATCATATTTAATTTTAGATGTATATTTATTATTTATCAAATAATTATATAAATAATACAATATTTCTAATAAGTGATAATATTATATAATATCAACTTATATTGAATTTAGGAACGTTTCTTTAAAATCACGAGTTGACTGCATAAAAATCCACTTATTACCATATTAAGACCAAGGAAAAAGACCGGTATTCCATTATTATCGAGGGTGATGGACAGTGTCATCTTGGATTAGATATCAACTTTGCTTCCAAAACTATCAAGTGCCGTATCTTATACCACAAGGGAGCGACTCATTTGTCATCATCTATACATTCAGGGATTACACACTGTGCCTGGGAGACCCGAGACCACAGATTTACCACATTTCATCAACAGATTATAGCACAAAGAAACAAGAGTTTACCTACACACTTTATCCATCCAACCAACTGATTACAGCAAAAAGCTGATATACTTTATATATCCAAGTAATTTTTTTTTTTTTAAATTAAGGTAAAGGCTGAAACGTCAAATCACAATCTTCCCCCTCTCATTGTCAATAAAAAGACATTCAGCTAATGGCACTTTGGAAGGCTAAAGATCAAAGGCAAATCAATGGAAAGCACTGAAGAATTGGAAATGAACACATTCTTCCAAAATACCTCATCTAGTTATAGATCATGCCGTGTCAACATATCAAATCATGTTGAAGATACCAGCAACACTCGTCTTCTCGATCAAATCAGGCCCGTGCTTAGTACTAAGCTTGCTTCTCCATTAATAGGGATCATTCCTACTTTGAATATTCAAATGTAGCTAAACATTTCAAACAGGCAAGAACTTAAAGAGTTACCAGGAAGAAATGTGCGCCATGATCTCATCGTGGCAATATTTCCATGGGGAGACGCAAAGAAAGAAGAAAAACATCACACACAAACACAGATACATAGAAAAGAGAAGGCAATTAATATTACCATTTAACCAATGGTACTACATCCTTAATACAAATAAGAGCAAGATTAGTACTTTTATTTATAAACGACTAATTTCAATCATCATATTCTCTAGTTACCACTACAGGCCTTTTACAATAATGTACAGAACTGTCTAATATTGATGGAAGAATACACAACTAACTCGATGCAACAACCTTTAAAATAAATAAACTCCCTTGTTCTCATCCGAACTCCCATCGTATCTGATGGACCTCCATAGTGAAACCCCTATTACCTAAAAATACTAGAATGATTGGTAATAAAACACACATTTCTAATGCAGAAAATTTTTTCCTGTCAACATTTAGAAGGCAGAGGTGATGGGAAACCATACTAAGCAGAGCAGACTTAGCTAGCACAATCCTATAAGACAAGCATGAAGCTAACTATCCCTAAGAAGCTACTCACCATAAAAGAAACAAAAGCTGGATAACAGGTCAAAATTACTCATGCCAGGTCAACATCACTACAAAAAGATCAATCTTAATTGCAGCACATGCCTCAGCAATCAGAACTTTCAACCAAAAAGGGATTCCACTCTATCAACCATTACAACTAGTGAAGTTCCAAAACTTCTGCTTTTGGATTGCATTTTAACGTGTTGAACAGTATTAATGTACGAAGCATAAATGACAACACAGGAAAATACAGGATTTTCATGTAAAAGAACTAGAATAAGATCAGTTGATTTTCAAATACAGCAAATTGAAGGGATGAAAGGGAAAGGGTAGATCATTCAGAGAAAACTGAATAGCATATAAATGTTGATGACATAGTGCAAAACATGATAGCTATAAATGTTGATATCATTGTTGACAAAATGAACTTTGTCGTTGGCCTAATGGTTAACAGTATATAGAGTGAGACTAGGGGAAAGAGCTATCGCTCATTGTGAAATCCAGGATAAATGGGCCTTAAATGGACCAAAGAAAACAAAAAAGAAATCCAATAAAATTTCAGCAACAACCAGGTGTCAATGTGATACTGACACCAAGTAGTAGCCGCCCAATGAAATATAGGAAAAGAAGAGCAACTGCTGCTGAATGACAACTGGGCAACCATCAGCAGCCTGATGCCATCTGGAGTGGACTGTGCTCTACTAATGAAAAATTTATGGGTGCGACTCATAAACCCTATTAAAGAAGAATCACCATAGAAAGAAACCAGCCACACTCTGTTGGAGGAGATTTTCGTTGAAAAAATAAACAGTGCACTTAGCATAATGTGAGATACAATGATCTTTTGACTCCAAATAATGAGGGATTATGCTAGATTTGAAGTAAATGTAATTGCAAATTGAAGTTAAAGAAAAATGAAAATCAGATAAAAGCCTCACAAATTTTGTTTCTTTTTTTTTAAAAAAAAAAAAACATACAGAAGGTTGTGCATGTGGGAAATTGGGAATTATAAGATATAGTTACAAGTAACTCAAAGTGCAATCGTTCAATGTTAACTTGGAAAAGTTGGGGAGCAGGTACAGTTAATTATGCCCCTATAAGTATCCGATAGAAGACTATAACTCAAGTGACCACTTATAACAATAATTGAATTTAAGATATGGATATCTGAGATGTTAATAGAAGCAGGCATCAAATCGTTCCAAAAGGGATTGGTGCAGGTTTGAACATCAAAACTTATCACTGTTTAAAACCCACAGTAGAGAATATAAATAATTGTTTACATGTGGTAAGACGCTTAGGAATTTTCAGGAAAAAAAAAAAAAAACTCTTGAGGCATCATATTATTATAAAAGAACATCGAGAACAGCAAAAGCTGGTCTTATAGATTTTGGCAGAGCATGCATCAACTTTCATAGAACACAGTGTAATTCACAAAATAAATCTTGAGAGGGTAATTTGAGATGTTCAGAAATGAAATTGTGTATAGCAGTTTAGCGATTGAATGTCTGCAACATTCTATTCATAAACCAGAGAAAAAGAAGAGTGATTCTGAACTAAGAAGAGAATGAAGAAGCATGAGCTCCAGAGAGTCATCTCTACTTTAATGGTAAGAAGTGATTGCCTCTTGTAAGCTGCATTAGAAACACAAAAAGCAGCAAAATATAAAGTAGAGATTCAAAACCATCTTGCACAGCATTTTGAATCATCGAGAGAGAGAGGTTCTTCTAACAAGTAGAAAGCAAGAAAGTATGATCAGGAAAGAAAAAAAAAAAAAAAAAAAAACATACATTCATTATGAATTTGGCAATATGGTTACTAAGAACGTGTCCTCGAGCGATTATAAAATTAGCGACTAAATAATAATGGAAATAAGGTGAGCCCAACACTAGTTAATGGTAAGATCTGATAAACCAAAACGAAGGGAAAGAAAAGAGCCTAAAAAGTTCTAAGATCCACAGATTGAGGAATTGATCAAGCAACAACGGCGGAAACCTATGATCAGGAATATAATCCAGCAGTGAATCTCCCATGTGATCTTTGATTGGCAGCACTACATAAGAAACAGGAGTCCAGTTGTAGAAGCCTAGAAAATGAAGCCTTTTCCAGATGAAACCTAAAGAAACTAAGGATGACTTTGATGAAGAAAATTCCAAGATTTTAACTATTCACCTTCAAATACCAAGACGCATTCTCAAAACTTAAGTGGCCATTATAAATGCCTGGATCAAGTTTTCAGCTGCACGCTTTTGCTCTGCCGTGCCAGTTATATGAGCAATACGATCACCTCTAGCAGACTTAGCATCAGAAATCTCTATCATTGCTCCTGATATCTGAACAAAAACAAAAAAGCATAAGAATGACATTCAATAATGTCTTCATCAAATCTGAAATAAGAAAAAGGAATGTGTGTGTGTAATATTTTAATCTAATCTTTGAAAGAGACGGTGTATCTTAATCTAATATTTGAAAGAGACTCCTTCACAACTTAATAAAGTCATACCATAAGGCAAGCTGAAGTGGTTAACAAAAGCAAATAAAGGCATTAGAAATGTACTTGTAGATTGTTGACATATTTAGTCCAACAATCATTTTCATCGAATTAGTCTCATCCTCCATCTCTTGTATGAGTATGAATGTAGACCAAAAGCTTGTGTTTTTTGCACCATTTTTGTCAAAATGTTTGCATTCTTTACTAAAATCCAAATAAAATTTGTGTGCAGGTGTATGCATATCCAGGGTAATGAGAAAAGGCATGAGAAGACCTTCCGAATATTGGCTATATTTGCCCCTCCTTTGCCTAGCACTTTGCCAACTGCATTAGCAGGCACGAACATCTCTAAAGGTGAGGGTGGAGGCAATCTGCGAAAGGGGGCATAAAATCAGCTTGAATGGAAGGTCTAAAAGGTAAAGGAACATTTGTTGAATAATTAAAGAACAAAATTTACTAACCCTCCATACAGCTTAGATGATGAATATGAGGACACTGAACCATAGCCATTTTCATCCATCTAAACAAGAAACAAAAAATGTATGAATAGCAACAGATAAAAATGACTAAAAAAAATTTTTAATAAACTTATCACTAAAAGCTGCTTTGTGCACGCAAAAAATAGCACCAGCAATTTCTTAAGATCAGGCACATCATACATCAAGAAAAACAGGTAGACAGAAAGAGACACTCCTAATTCCTGAATGACTACATGAAGACTATAAATTAACTTGAAATAGTAGTTATCAAAACAATATAATGATGAAACTAATGAGGCAAAAGTTTGCACAGCAATGACATACCGGCAAAGATCCATATCCATAGAGGCTGCTTGATGAAAATAGGCCCAAACCACTTCCAGTTTCAACCCTCTGGTCATAAGCCAGTGGAGCAACTGGTGGAACAGAAGGCAAGAGAGATGGTACAGTAATACCAGTGCCACCTGAATACAATGAATCGGCACCAACTGGAGGATTACGACCACCATCTTTTTCTTTCAATGCATCATCTCTTAGCCTTAAAACAATCTGGACAAGTGCATCTCTCACACTACCAACTTCTCCTAACACCTATACAGGTACAAGGTTAGCCCAAGACAAATTCTTTGATGGAATTTAAAAAATAGTAGGAAAAAATAGATTTTTTATTAAGTGCATAAATCATACCTCAACCAGTTCATTGTTGGAATCAGCACACTTAGGCTTCTCGCCTTTTGATATCCGGACATCAGCTTTGGTTCTCTTTCGAATTTCACTTACGATCGAACCACTTTTCCCAATAATACACCCAATAACTTTAGATGGAACAAGAAGTCTAATGCTAACAGTGTCATCATCTTCATCATTAATCTTCCCCTGGAGCAATAGAACAGCTTCAACTGCCATGGATTTCAAATCATCAGGTGACTGCCAAGATGGTAGAAACATTATGTGATCAACAGTCGACATATTCCATAAGAAGTAAAAGGCCAACACTAACAAAGTAAAAAGCAAGTAGACAGCCCATATATATAAGTTTAAACAAATCCTTGAACCAAGTGCATCTGTGAAACAAAAATACATTTGACACATCTTTCTAGCAAGATCCTTCTTTGTAATTACCCATAAGATTAATTTGAAAAGGTTCATTCTCCATATAGCTTGCATATTCATAAAATTTATTATTATTTTTTTTTTTATAAAAAAAAGAAGAAGAAAAAGAGAAGCACGCCTCAGTTGCTGTCACTGTAATGATGCACTCAGCACGGTCAGCCTTGGTATCATCAACCTCAATACGAGCTCCACTAGCTTGCCTTATGCTTTTAATGGTACCCCCTCCCTTGCCAATCACACGTCCAATCTTGTCAAAGGGGCATAAAACTCGTATGACCAACTCCTCAGATCGAGAGGCACTGCCAAAAGCAGGGACTACAGAGAGGGTGGATGAATATACAGGCCATGAATTCCCTGTATCCCCATAACTCTGCAGTTCTGGTACATGTGTGGAGCCTAAGATTGATGGAACTGACCTAGAAGGAACAATTGGATCTGCATTTGGATACAATCCACCTGGTGGATAAATGGAAACATCCGGTGGTATAATAATGCTTGGAGTAGCTTCTGGTATGGTTGTCTCAAGGGGAATTTCTTCTTTAGGATTGAATTTATACATGATTGCAGAAACTGCAAATAATGCTTTCTTCACACCATCTGATTCTCCAGTTATCTACAAGGGGGAGAAAAACCTCTTAAGCCCAGACGAAGAAACATCGTAGTGAAAAGCATGGAAATATGTTATGCATTCTGAGGCTTTAAAAGTACATTGACAGATTTCATCATAGAAATGGCATACCATATGAATGAATTACAAGACGATAAAGTTAAGCATGAATTGAAAAGGAATAAATATCCTCAGGACTAACCAAAATAAAGTTGTCAAAGTCCATAGCACATGAGTGAGTTGGGTCAGAGGCATCCTTAGCAGTAACTTTAATATTAGTCCTTGTCTTACTCCTCAATTTCTTTATTGTCATCCCAGCCTTACCAATGATATTTGCAGACTGGCTAGATGGGACAAGAATTTGGCACTCCTCCTTATCTTTCTGTTTCTTATCAGACTCCACAACAGATGCAAGTGCATTTGAAATTGCAGTATGAACTCTAAGAAGAGCATCCTGGGCAGCACATAAAGGCTCGCGGTCATTAAATTCATCATCAACCTCAACATCATCCTTCTTCTTGACATAGCAATAGATTGTGATGACCCTATCCTTAGCACCAGGAAATGGGTCCACCACCTTAACCTTCGCTCTTGTCTCCTGCCTTATCGAGTTTATGACTTTCCCATTTTTACCAATGACACTTCCTATAACCTCATCCGGACACAGTATCCTATAAACAACCAGTTCATCATTACTCCTTTCATCCTTGTCATTTACCCGTCTCTTCTGATTCTTAATATCCCCATCATAATCTCGTTGAGCTCGATAACGTTTTCCACTCTCACCCATTTTTACAAACACCAATTGTCTCCTGAGAGCACAAAACAGGCTTCAATACAAGTAAAAAACATAAAAATTAAACAATTAAAACACATATCCTCAGTTTCCAGATAGCATCATAGCATCAAAATTGTACCTTTGACAAAATTTGAACACCTAATAGCTATATTGCAGTTCAGTTGAAAGGAAATTATTTTGTTTTCCTGGCCTCAAATTACAGATAATTACATCTAAAACTGAACCTAGATAAAGTAGCCAAATACAAAGTACTAAAATTTAATACTGCACCATCATTACACCAGTTTGAAGTTGAAAATAAAACCAAGCAAAGTAGAATAAAAGATTATTTACTATGATGAGCTATATTAGGGCCAAAAGAGTGTTTTACCCTTGAATTCCCTCTAAAGAGGGAAAATATGAGAAATTCAATAAAAAAAAAAAAAAAGAGATAGTGAAATAGTATAACAAAACCCTAAATAGAAATCAAAACAGCGTGACTTCGATTTGCAGCGAAAACGGAACTTGACGGAAAAGGCGAAGGGATAAAGTAAGTCCGTACCGGAGAAAGACGATCGAGAGAAAAACCCTAAACAGAAAACAGAGAGAAAAATATAACTTCCGAGTAAGAGCTTCGTTAGATTCGAAGTCCCAGTCCGCACTGAAATTGTCGTACTTAGGTTTTTTTAAGGTTTGTTAAACATTGGGTGAATTACTATTTAGCATAATGTCGGATGTAAGTTATTCCTTGTTGTAATGACCCTTATTTTTCTCTCCACGTGAGAGTTTTGAAGATAATAAAAAATAGTTAATAAAAATTATTTAATAAAATGAAATAGAAAATAAGTGATGCTAAATGAATCAAATTGACCTAGATCAAAATATTTTTTTTTTTAAATTTGACTTTTAAAATTAATTTAGATTGTACTATCTCAGTTTAAAATTAAATGTCATTTTAGAAATAAATTTATGTCTCATAATACATGACGTTTTACAATTATCTATAAATATTAATTAATTTTTTTTAATTTTATCATTTCTCTTTTTCATAATAATTATTTATTTATAGAGTGTACAATAATTTATGAAAATAATTAATTAAGGATAACATAGTCATTTTTTTATGCAATAACATCTATTAAATATAATCTTTAACATATGTGCAAAAATCGTAAACAATATCTATTATGAAACAAAATAAGTATTATTTATTTCATGTGAGTTGACTATTTTACCCTTTATATAACTATGACTAATGACCATTTTTGAAATTTGAATTGCATATATAATTGTTTGTCATTAATACTACATGTGATTTCGGATGCTTTAAGCACCCAGACTTAATATATGTGAACACATTCATCTAACTTTCTTGTTCGTTTAAGAGCACATCATATTCCTTCCATTAGCAGCACTCAAACTTCATATTCCTTCCATTAGCAGCACTCATGGAGAGGAAAGAGTATTGGTAGGGGAAAAAAAAAAAAGAGAGACATTTAATGTTGTTTTCAGGGGTTCTAGACTTGGTATTCATAAATCTTAGCAAGGATGTGCTCCTAATGTAATTAGTATCAATAATAGTCTCTATAAATCAAATGAAAATAGCGGAGGATGCTATAGATGCGTACAAACAATGTCACAAGCAAAGGCTGCTCTTCCATCTCCAATCATTTATCAAGTGTAATATGTAGAGAAGAGTTGAAAACTTTTGGAAGTGAAGAAATTTACAATCCAGGCGGCGAGGATCTCTCATTCACATCATATGAAACAAGCTTAATTGTTGGTTTTCTCGTGGGGCTTATGTTTGCAATGAAGTTATCTACAAAATAGTCATAGTTCAATATTGTTATGCTGTATGTTGTGGTTTTTTATTAGCAGAATGTTGTATTTTTCTTTTCATTCAAGTTGTATAGGAACTGAAAGTGAAATTTTAAGATCTAAGTCATCGCTCAAATTTGTAATTTCTTGTAATATGTTGAAATGCCATAAGACATTTTGATCCCATTATTTCTTAGTCTCCACCTCCTTAACGGGTGAGATTCAAGGCATTGATTACTCTGCTTTATAAATACCAGACATCAGTACTTTGTTTCAAAACAATTTTCATTCAATTATATAAGATAACAAAATGACAATGGAAACTTGTGATATTCTCTGTTTTACTAAACATTGCCCACAGGGAAAGTTAACTATAAGCTGACATAAAATTCCTTTATTTGGGAACAATTCAAGCATTCAGACGGAACTATTGTTAAACAACAATAATAAAGAATAACATTGATAGCATAACTATACAAAGTTACAAGGATGACTACTCAATCTTTATCATTTCCGTAATGGACTATTATTTGACTATAAAGATTTTCTTACATCCAATTTTTAAGTCATATTTATCTATTATCAATCAGCATATGAACAAGAACAGAAGATACAAACTCTTCCACTAAAACTCTTCCACTTTCTCTTCATGGGCAAATGGGCAAAATGCTTAATTACTTCGAGGCAAGATCCAGGTATAGTTTGTCGAAGTCTCTTAGCATTCCAGGAGGGAACTATAATCTATGTAAAACTTTGCCAAAAAAAAATGAAATTTTCGTGCTTGTGTCATTTAAAAAGATGAAATATTTATAGAATAATGTATTTTTCATTGGTATTTAACTAATAAAGCAATATGCGATGCTTTTCACACACTTTATGTGAACTTAGCCACGGCTGGTATGAACAGTATTCACAAGTCTAAAGGCAAATTTTTTAAAAAAGATTATGAAATTCAATTGCTTGTATTATTATAAAATATGAAATATTTGTATAATAATATATTTTTTATTGGTATTTTAAACCTAATAAAGTAATACAATCTTGTTGTTGTTAAAATCGTAGTTTTAATAATTCTACTGCATTCAATGTTTTTCACACGCCCTGTGTTAAATTAATCACAGTAGGTGCAAACAGTATTAGCAACTCTAAAGGTAAAAAGTTTCAAAAAGATTATGAAATTTACTTGTATCATTATAAAATATGAAATATTTGTACAATAATATATTTTTCATTGGTATTCAAACTTAATAAAGTAATATACAGTCCAAAAATTTGTTAGAAGCATGATTATCATTAAAATAGTAGTTGTAAAATTCTATAGCGTGCAATGCTTTTTACATGCCCTATGTTAACTTAATCATGGCAGATGCAAACAGTATTAACAACTTTAAAGGAAAAATTTTTTAAAACAATTATAAAATTCTCTTGCTTGTATTATTATAAAGTATAGAATATTTGTGCAATAATATATTTTTTATTGGTATTTAAACCTAAAAGGGTAGTATATGATTTTGTTGTCATTAAAATCATAGTTTTAATAATTATACAGTGGCCAATGCCTTCCACACGCGTTGTTTTAAAATATTTGTGGCCAGTGTGAACAATATTAGCAACTCTAATGACACATTTTTTTTCAAAAAGATTATGAAATGAACATAAGAAATAATAAAAGGCAACATTAACCGTACTTATATTAATAACTAAGACAATGTTAACCATATCGTTTAAGAAAATAAAACTTGATACCTCAAGCACTTGATATGGTAATTTAAACAGAACCATACTTCAAATGCCAAAAAACTATCAATAAATTTCTCTCTCGCCACGTTTAACAGATACAAAATATAAAGAGCTTCCAACCTCTGATTTCTTGAAAGTGCATACATCATCCCGCTCAATTCATAGAATTCCACGAAGCTCAACCATCCATTCTCAAAAAATGTCTTCAATCCTGAAATTTGTGATTTAGTATGATAAATTTGATGACAAATATATCAAACCAAAAAATAACTTGACTGTGAACGCCTTGTTAAGGTCATAATGGTGCTGTCGATTCCAATTGTATCCTACGCTGCCATGGTTGGTATTTGCTACAAAATACCAAAATAGAGGTGTGTAGGATTTGTGGTAAGGAATATTACCAATGAAAAGTCGGTTGCTTATATTTCTTAGAGGTATGTATGTTTTTTTTTTTTTTTTATTTTGTTTTAGCAGTAAGAAATTTTTGAATTTTAATGAATATATTTCTTCATAGATAGATTTAAGCAGATTTATGTATGTGAATTTAAAGAACTTATAAGAAATTATTTTTTCATAACCTCCCAGAGTTCGAATCCAAGGCCAAAAGAAAAATCATAGAAATTTACTTTTCATAGCCTTCTAGTAAATTTGAATCCAAAACCACAATATATATATATATATATATATATATATATATATATATATAATGTTTATTTTGAAATGAAAAAATAAATTATTTATCAAATGCAGAAATATTATGAATATTACATTTCGGATAATGCCCGGCAGGAACTAGCCATGAATTTTGCGGCCAACGGTCGCTACTCTCGATGTTATCAGACGAAGTGGCAGAAAGTGATATTCAAAGAAACGACTATAAAGAGAACGAGAAAAAAAAGGGGGGGGGGGGGGGGTGTGGGAGAGTGGGGAAAGATGAAAAAATGAAAATGGGATTGGTGAGGCCTATCAAGTATTATTCAATTTTGGGTGTGCAAAGTTTGAGTAAATGTGTTGATGAATGAAAAGAAAAAAAAAAAGACAACTCCCTTTTCAACATGAATCTTATTGAGCCAAAATATTAACCATGCATAAGCTGCTAAATGTAGCTCCCTCCAGTCAACTCCATCCTTCTGATAGTTCCTCTTCAGTATTGAACATCTTAGTTGATGCCTACAAATGGCCATTATTTTCTCTGCTGATGAAACTTCTTCAATTACTTCCTTTTTTGTATGTTTGATTATCAAAGCCAGACATTGCTTGTGGGGGAGCATTTGTCCCATCCGCAACCAACACATCTTTCTGTGGTTTTAGCCAAAGAAAAATATAAAATACATGGATGGCCTAACCTCTCACCCCAGGGGCAATATCAATTAGACCCTTCGAAGAAAATGCAACCTTGCACAAACTCAAGCACCAATAGCAACCATATCATCATGTAAACATGTATTTATTGACCATGAAAATTAAAACATATATACAACAGAAACAAAAATTTTCATTTTGGACCTGTGTTACAAAAATCTACACGATGGGCTGCCTCTATAAGTGGAAAGCAACTGAATAAGAAAAATCACATGTACATACCCTAAGCAAAAGATATGAGATCAGTGCAGTTTCTCTAATCTGCATTATCTTTCCGCACCTGCAGTTTGTATAATCCGGATTATCAATTGAAGTAGAGTAAAAGATATGAGATCAGTGCAGTTTCTTTAATCTGCATTATCTTTCTGCACCTGCAGTTTGTATAATTCTGATTATCAATTGAAGTAGAGTACATCCTCTAATCCAACGAGAAAGTGCCGCCACAATACCTGTATAAATCATCAAGAATACCAAGAAAGTTTTCTAACCATCAGAAACCAGTAATATTAATTCACAGCACACCAATATAATTTATAATAAAAAAAAAAAGTGGAAAAATAATGCTCTACCTGTCACTGAATTTCTCCACAGCATCAGAGGCATAAAGAAGTGTTTCATTAGCTTTTTCTAGAACCATATAAAGCTCCTTTCCTCTGGTAGTACGAGAAATAACCCAAGCATTGTTTTTCGCTCTAATGCATATTTCCAAATCTTTCTCCTGATCTATATTATCCCATTTTGCTCTACTCTTTTCTGCATCTACCTCTTCTCTAAGCTTATTCATGGCAAGTAAAGATTCCTGAAAAGTAGCAACATAAACCCTTTAATTTAACTGGCCAACAACAGAGTCGTCCATTGACAAACAGGTATTAACATTCTAGACAATGCTACTGAGTGACAAGATTTTCATTTGACCTATTGCAAGGCTTAACCAAGATAAACTTCTCAGAATGATAGATATCTTGCATAATCAAAATAATATACTGCTAGACATAACAATAAAGTATTGCCATTCTACAGAATATGAAGTAACAACGAAGGCTTTGAAGGAGTAAAACAGTCTGATATATCTGCTTAATTTTTGTAGTACTCTTGAGATTTTTCTTTTTAGGTATTAAAAACAGGAGGTATCACATGTAGTGAGATATTTTTCCAATTCATTTGAATTTCTAACACATAACAAGGGTCAATTATGGAATTTCTCAAGTATGCGGACCCTTCTTCAGAACCATACCTAGTACACCTTCCAAGTTCCATCCCAATATACAATGACTAGAAACTTTGTAGTGCAACTTGGCGCACGCGCCACTAGCCTTTGTGCCTTAAAAAGCCAAAGGCCGGTGTTGTTATAAAAGCACACATCTTGGTGTGCCTTGCGCCTCAGGCAAGGCGTCCTAAAGGCGCACCTTTGTGACATTCTTTAAATATATATATATTTTAAGTGTGGGTAAATCTTACTAGAAGCAAAAACGCCACACTCGCTTCCACTTCAAGTGCTAGACCTAAACAAATAGAAAGAGGAAAGACAAAATCATCTTCTCATATTAGAGCTAACACTCCTCTAATACTTACAGATGAGGAAGAAGATGATGTTGAAGAAGATGAAGAATATGATGAAGAGGAGGAAGATTGGAGATGACCAATTTGATGATAATGATGATGATGAAGACAATATTGAGCTTGATAATGATTGAGTAATTGTGTTTCACTTTGATAATTGATAAGTGTTAGAACTTGCTATTTAGTATATTAGAAAGCTTAGGATCCTTGCGTATTTAAGATTTCAAGTCTAAGAGTCTTGTGTGTTTTGGATTTAAAACCTTTATTAAATTTTATTTTTCTTTGTGTGTATATTTTTTTGTTGTTATGACTTATATATTTTGAGTATTAATAGTTATGAAATTATATCACCTCGCTAGAAATCTAATAATAAAAGTTATGATTTTTTTTCATTTTTTATTTTTGCACCTCATGTCATGTAGGTGCATGCCTACGCCTTGCACCTAAGTTCTAGAACCCTTTAGCGCTTTAGTGCGCCTTGCGTCTTTAATAGCTGAGTGCAAGGACCTAAAACCTAACTAAAACCAATTTATCAACTTTTTTCCAATGCATGATCTAATCTCAAATTTTCATGCATAATGATTCTGTTCATTCAATAAACAATTACCTTTTAAGTCCAGATATTAGATACATGGACCCATTTCTTTGATCATACTCAGCACTTGAGAATGATAAAGACTTATCCTTCAACATGAGTAACTGTCCATTATGTTTGTGGATACCATGCATTAATTATTTGGTGCATGAAGTCAGGAGTCAAGTCAAACTATATAGCTAATTAACAATCTCTTCTGAAATTCCATCCTTATAATATTCGCAATTAGGTACTTGTGTATGGATTCTTCAAAACAATTACGGCAAAGCAAAATTTCATATTCTTGCTTCATCATCAGAGAGATATACCATCTGTAGGACATGTCCATTCCATGTTAAAACTGACAAGTGCGTTTTGATTAAGCAAATAATTAAGGGCGCTTTACCTTCGTAAGAGTTGTAACCTTTACTGGTGGTGAAGCTCTAGATACATTTCGATCATCATCAACCAGCAAGTAACGATACCCACTGACATGATAAGCATTCTCACCACCCCATCCTTTTGATAGTTTCTCTTCAACTTTCGACACCTTAAGTGACGCCTACCACATTGGCACAAAAGAAAATCAGAACCAGACAAATGATGGATACGCTCAATATCTGGAAGTCAAATTACAAGAAGAAAGCTAGATAGCAGAATTTCCACAAGCTCGACCTTTCTCCTATACCAAACAAGTAATGCATAGACTATCAACATTTCAAAGCTTCAGCTTGTGTACTATGCAACATCATGCTGATTTTCAAATATCAGACAATCAAGCATGACCAAAGAGATGACCTCATCTATCACATCTCAAAGCTATTCTTTGGTTTCACAAAAGAAAGGAAGTTTTTATTTGGTTATTTACACTGCAAGCCTTTGCACACACTGACATACAATATGAGTTGAGATTGGTAGGATCTAGTTATTGTGCACTGAAATGTGAATCAAATACTGAATGCAGAATACAAAATTTAAACAAGTCACATGACAAGTCATATTATTAGGAAAAGAAAAAACTTCGCTCTTTGTCCTGTTTAATGAAAATGAATAAAGTCCCAACAGATAACATTATGCAGTTTGAAGGCTCTAAAGTAAAAACACAATTTTATAAGGATCCTAACAAAATGCCATGCAATTATAGGATTAAAAAAAAAAAAAGTTGTCGCACATAAGCCCAAAAATTTATGGTGGTCATTGACAAATAACAATGATTTTCTCTTTTTCAATTTATTGTTTTTAATTTACTAAAGAAAAAGGGTGAGGGGGGGAACCAAATTACTTCACACGAGGACAGTATTAACAAATCAAAACATTAATTACATGTAGAGGCTGAATAGGCAGCCAACATAAGTCTCTGTCAGAAGTGGGAACTTACATTTTCAAGAACTTGTTGCTTAACCAGGGAAACACCCTGTTCCCCATTAAGAATGCAGGAAACAGGAATCAGAAGGATTAAGGTCAGGCCTCTATACTGATAAGCACAGAGATACATTTTTTCCTCGGCCTGCTGAAGCCATATTGTTGGGGTGGCTGGAATCAAGCTACCAATCTCTGTACCCCAAATATCAGTGATGAGAAAACCATCCTTCCCTCTAGCCCATCTATTATGCTTTAAGGGTCTTTTAACATGGTAACTATCATCTTGGCCAAGAGAGTTATCATTTGAGTGGTAAAAATTTTCTGTAATAGAGACAGAATTAACCAGTGCAGATCCTGCAGCAACATGAGATGCAGCAGTTCCTTTGCGTAAATAGGACCAGGAACTAACTCCAGAGGATAGAGCACGAGGAGTCAACCTTAGAACTGCATATGCAAATAAATTTATGGTGTCCTCCTGGCAAAACAAAGTGATGAAAGTTAGAATTTGTCTCAACAAAGTCCCCTGGCAACATCATCATCATCAGAATTCAGCTAAACAACATGTTATGTAAGTCTTGAGTTTCAAATCAAGTTCAGATCATATCGAATAGAATATTATAAAAAAAATAGAAACCCATTAAAAATCAACAGGTATTTTAGAGAATCAAACATACAGGGGAAACTGTCGTGGAGACAAGCAGGTCCTGAAAGAAAAGCAGCGAATAGCAAGGTGTTGGCCCAGCACAAGATTCTATTACCCTGACAAGTGACTGCCAAAAAAAATGTAATCATTAACATCATGTACTTCTACTCACAAGCCAAATATGATATTCGGTATAGGATATAAATTGAGTTTTAGTCCAGTAATATAACCAAAAAAGGTCCTTCAAAAATGAGGAAGTTAGAACAACAGTGTTTATGCACTTATAAATAAACATATCTGAATGGAAAACCATGTTAATCGGTAATTCCATCTCCATTATCTGTCCAGACAAAGGAAAGTCACATGGTTCAATCACAAGCAGGGATGTTCATTTAAACAACAAAAAAAATTAATAATAATAAAAGAAGAAAACAAAAACTAAGAAATATCTCAACTATTGTATTCATCACAAACATTAACTACATAGGGAATTACCCAGCTGTTACTACACACCCTCCATACATTAACAGAAAAGACATGTTCAACCTCAGATATGAAAACCTGCATAAAGCACAAAAATAAACAAACAGATTGTTTTTTGAACGGTTTCAAGAGTAATCCTGCAAATGGATTTGGAGCTAAACGGCAGTGTCCCTCCCGGAAAAATGGAGTGAGGGTGAGATTGCAGATTAAACAATTTAAGATAAGTTCAGATTGTAACTCAATGTCTCACCTCCCCACTCCCTTATGGCTTTTAAATAGATTATTCAGGAAAAATTTCAACAGGCATTGGAGTTTATATTGATATGACTGCTCAGACCATTTTCTAGAGGCAAACCTGAACTTCAATTGCAGCTTCCCTCCCAACAGTCAACATCTGTACAGTTCCACGCTCTGTTAAACAGTCACGGAATGATGGTAACCGGAGTTTCTTCCCAACAAGAAAATCTGTCCCAAAGATAAAAGTTACACATAAGCTACTAGAAGATACAGCAACTTTCAAAATCCAATGGTGCCATCTGACACAGCAACTTCAGCATATTACCCCAGCAGCAGTTTTCCAATGGAGACCACATTTGGCATGCTGACAATTAGTGACTTGCAATGAAATAGTTTGGATCAACGACATAAATTTTAATTGAAAGCAATCCTAATAGTCAAATGTTAAAATTGCAGAATGTCTTACCACTTAGATAATCCATTATGAAAGGGTACAAATGAGATCGAACAAGTCCTCCACTAGGTTCTTTCTCAAGCATTGCTCTTATAGTCCCATTAAACATCACAAAGAGAGAATGAACTTCCTTGAGAAGGTCTCTTAATGCATCTATGCGCCATATGACTTCCAGCCTCTTACTTTTCTCCACTACCTAATTTTGCAGCAAGTTTAAGTCACCAACTAAAAAATAAAGCAATTTCCCCAAATTCAGGTTCAAGCATCATTACCCTCCCCCCCCCCCCCCAAAAAAAAAAAAAAAAAAATCCACATTCAATAATACAACTTCAATAAAAAAAGTACATTTAAAAATAAAACTTTGATCAAAACATACATTCAAAAACAAAACTTTGATCAAAACCCACCCTCAATAAGACAACTTTATCAAAACTCACACTCACTAAGACAACTTTAATCAAAACCCACATTCACAAACACAACTTCAATCCACACCAACATTAATACAACGGATAAAAACCCACATTCAAAAATACAATCTTGATTAAAACCCATTCTTTCGATTTAGAAGGAAAAGAATAGCATACCATCACCATCCAGATATCCGGCTCAGCCTCGTAAAAAACATGAGAATGCCTCTCTGCTTCTATGACCTCACAAGCTGCTTCAGGAGAGAAAATTCTGCATAAAATTCATGCAATACCTTAAAAAAAACTGTGAACAAGACGAGAATATGAGATTAATTGATGGGCTCCATTAACAATCGAAATGGCAACGACCTTGTAAAGGTGATGAGTCCTTCACTAAGGCCAATGACGGAAAGTTGGGTAGAAAAGGGCAAATCAGGGGGGAAGAAAAAGAGGATCTTGTCGAGCTCCTGCCCTTCAAGCTGCCCTCTCCTCAAATCAAATACGCACAGTTGCATCCCTTCTGTTGCAGAATTAGCGGAGGCCAAAACCATTCTTGAAAATTGTCAGAGATGCTCAAATTTTCAAGATTCGAATGCCCGACTTAGTCCAGGATTTTTTTTTTCTTTTTTCTTTTTTTATACAAAGGGCAGAAATTAATGCATCAAACTTTAGGTATCTAGTGTAAGGATTAATTACTATGAAGCCCACGTGGTCTACTATAATTAACTAATTCATTCTTTAATTTTTAATTTCATTCGAAATAATCTACTGGTTGATCCATCACTCTAAAAGATCACTTTCGTTATTTTTCTATTAAATTTGTATAAAATATTAATAATTCATTCAATTTATCTTAAATTTTTATTTTATACCATTTTTAAAAAATAAAAAATAAAACTCACAAATTCTCTATTCTTTTTTTTAGAATCACAAAATCTCTACCAAGCTCTACAAACTCATAAAAATAAAATTATTATCATCATCATTTATATGAAACATAAAAAAAATTCAAATCAAATAGTTTAAATAAAATCATTATCATCATCATTTATATGAACCATAAAAAGAATTCAAATCAAATTCATATCAAAACAAATTCAATTTTAATTTTTTATAAATTTTAAGGATGTCATACAAACTCGATTATCCAATAATATTTACATAAATAGCAATAAAAGATAAACTCATTATATATATATATATATATATATATATATATATATATATATATATATATATATATATATATATATATATATATATAATAAAAATCAAAAATATATTTTTATTAAATATAAATATATGTTTTATAAAAAAATATA